>QLOS01010913.1:0-17092 GCA_003313725.1 Russula sp. MG48
CCACCCCCGCCGCCGCCACCCTTGCCTATATCTGCTAGTGGTTCTGTACCTCTTCCTTCCGCCGCCCGCTTAGGAAAACCACGCGCAGCGGAACCAGCTAAACGATTACGGCCCTTCTTTTGGAACAAATTACAGCCTGCCGCATTAACTTCTTCTGTGTGGAATGATGTTCCTTCCGATACTGCATTATCTTTGGATGACCTGGAATCAACGTTTACTCTTAACAGCGCTCTGGACCCTTCGTCGCAGCGCACAAAGTCCGCGAGGAAAGCATCTGTAACAACTTTGTTAGACATAACACGAGCTAACAACATTGGCAAGTAGTCTACCTCGCCTTTAGTCCCCTTACTCACATCTCCATAGCAATCATGCTCTCGAGAATAAAGCTGACACCGGCAGAGATTCGGAAGGCCCTTCTCGAACTTGATGACAATGCACTTTCGGTAGACGACTTAAAGGCAATGGAGAGGCAGACGCCTACTGTGGAAGAGGTCGTTAGGCTCAAGAATTTCGGAGATGTCAGTAAACTTGCCAAAGCAGACCAGTTCTTCCATCAGGTTGGTCGTTCTCCGTTGTGGAAAGTGCAAGTTGTAATGTGTCATCTAGATTATGGATATCCCTAGGATTACCGACCGCCTGCAATGCATGATTTATCGACGAAGGCTGGAACTCGACGTTGAGGAGATACGACCAGAACTAGATATTCTTCATAGCGCGTCACGGGAGCTCAAAACATCACAAAGGTTTAAGCGTGTCCTTCAGGTGAGGAACTGCCTCACCTACTTGACTATGATTCACATCCGCCAGGCTGTTCTCACTGTGGGCAATGCCCTCAATAGCTCCAGCTTCCGCGGCGGGGCTCGTGGCTTCAAGCTAGAAGCCCTCTTGAAGGTCACTTTGGGCACTGTGCTTTCTTTTGACATGCCTCATATTGCTAGTCTAGTTACGAGAGACGAAGTCCGTAAAGCGCGGCCCTGAATGCCCAACGTTACTTCATTACATTGCCCGCGTTCTTCTGCGTGCGGATCCGACCTTAGTAACGTTTCTCGAGGACATGCCCCATCTAGAAGCGGCTGCGCGAGGTGAGCCCCCACCCAAAATGGAGTGTAGCCACATCTAATCACCATACAGTATCTGTCTCGGGACTAACAACTTCTATCTCTACTCTTGTTAGCGGTTTAAACCACATTGGGGATGAGGTGATGCAGGCTAGGGAAGCTAGAGTACTGCCCACTCAAGATCGATTTATCGACGTTATGGAGGTAAGTCCATCTGTACAAACAGAGTTGAGGCCGTAGCTAAAGCAGTGGTTGCAAGCCATTCCTAATCAAAGAGCGGGTCACCATTGATGCGATGTCTAAACTTAGATCTGCTCTCGAGACAGACCTTAAGAGCCTGCTCGTCTACTACGGCGAGACCCCTGACTCACCAGACTCCCCAAAGCCAGAAGATTTCTTCGTGTTAATCCTGTCCTTCTCTTCTTCCCTACAAGTAAGATATCCCCTTTCCTTGCCCTGGCTTAGAGACTGGGAATGAATGATGATGCACAGAAGGCGGCCTTGGAAGTTCACGACGCAGAAGAGAAGGCCCGAGCGAGCAAGCCGCCAATCATAACTACCGTCGAGATCGAGGGACCCACATCAGAACCGGTCTGTATTTTGTTTGTTCATTGAACGTAGGGGTTCTTATAGACCCTGAAGGTGTCTCACAACGCTCAGCTACAGCTATTGGCTCCTTTGAGCTCGCAGGGCCGGGTGGCAGGCACCAAAACGATAGAACAAGGCGCTCTTGACCAAACCATTCGCAGTATGCGTGATGGAAAGCGCAGGGCGCGTCCGGGACGACGGCCGCTCAGCAAGATGTTTATTGATGGAGGCAGGGCGTGAAGTGACTTGTTGAGTTGACAGACTATGATCCACACAACTTCACTTCGCAGTTCACAAATGCATGCATCCATACATTTCTTGTACAGTACATAGCTGAACTTACTGCACCCTATCGCGCTATTCTATGCATCTGCGATTCAGCGGCGATACCTCGTCGCATCTTGCGACGCAATCAAGGAACAGCTCGAAAAATGCCGCGACCTAGGAAGGAGGTTCGTTAACACCCAATCAAGAGGAACGTGAGATGCAATACAGACGTCAAGATCCATCGCAACCTCGCAATTCTTGCCCGTCCGGCCCCAGGTGTCGGCCACCTTCTGGTACCCCCAGACGTCCGCCACAGTTTGTCCAATGGTGTGAGTCCCGTTCAATTCTACGTCTACCCTGTACCGCCGTAGTACGGTGAACAATTCTGGTTGAGAAACGTAAGCTATCGTCAATGCATCGTGGAGGGGTGGCCCGTCTATGAAGTCGAAAGTAGCCTTGTATGCCTCCTTGAAGAAGGAAATGAGCGTTGAAAGTGTATGGCGTAGCTGACTGCTGGCAATCCCGGAATGCACTTCCTGGGGCATCGGGTTGATGAGTTGGGCATGGAGAGAGTCAGTAACTATGGCCTTGTGGGTAACGTTGAGGGGTATCATCGTCTTGGGTACCGGCACATTCAGAACAATCTGGGCGGCCTCGGCTGCTCACACAAATTAGGCGCGGACCCTGGAGGAAAGTAGATGGGGGAGAACTGACGGTCGCACAGAATATTGAATTCTGCCCCACGCTGGTGGTCAGATGAGCGAGTCCGACAAAACGGATGGCAAAGTTGGGGAGAAGCGAGTTGACCGACCTGCTACCGCGGAACGATTGCCGACGCCAATTCCACCACCCATGAAGACGATCCGCTCGATCGCGGGCAAAAGGTCTGGGTAAACGCTCACAAAAAGTGCCACGTTTGTGAGGGGCCCGGATGCCACGATGGTGACCTTGACGCCGACGCCATCGTTCCATGTCTGCCTGATGGCGTCGGCGATGGCTTCGATGGCAGGACGACTGTTGATGCGTGCTTGCACTGGACTCGAGTCGGCAGACGGAAGACCTTCTAGACCGCCCAGGCCATCAGGGCCATGAATCTCACTATCATGCCTCGCAGGTCGTAGGAGTGGCACCACTGCGCCGCCATACACCTTGATGTGTTCCGGAGCTGCGAATGCGTGCAAGCATCGCGATGCGTTACTCCTCGTATTCTCGGCGGTAGTGTTCCCGTGAACCTTGCGAATAGCTTAGCAAGGTTGCGCAAGATATATATGTATATATTCATAGCACGGATACCGTACAGTGGAAACACCGAGAAGGTGTATATTGGGGCAGTGGATCGCGAGCAGGATCGCAGTGGCATCGTCATGTCCCTAGTGTGATAAATTCAGGTCGCAAAACCAACACAACACGCCGAAGCATACCGGATCACAGTCGAGCCAGACGTATTTCATTGTGCGTATTTGAGTAAAAGGAACGTTACCTGAGCGATTCGAACACTCGCGGGCAAAGCCCAACCGCTGAATGCAAAGTCATATGACCTTAGCAGGCGATCCCGTTAACCACTCCGGCAAGGTAACGTGTCGGGGCTGTGCTCTTGGTGAACATTCAGAACTCCTAATTATTTCCTACAAGGTTACCTAAGCACTTAGTCCTAGTACACACAGTCCGTCTTTTTCTTGGCCTTGCATTGCTGCACCAACCTCGTCTTTGCTCCACTCAGATACCCGTTGTCCTGTTACCACCCCGACCGTCCAACAAGAAGGCGCTGCCCTTCGAATCATTCTTGCTTCCCCACTTGCCAGAAGTGATGCTTTCGCCAGCTTCCTCTCTGCCCTTCTCCAGGATCTGTTGAATGACATCAACATCTGCATGTGTGCCAAATACATTGTCGAGTTCCTGCTTTGAAGGACGGCCAAGGAGTCCTTGCGGTCCTTGATTCGATGAGAGAATTTCAAACGCTGTGATCGACCCGAGTTCATGATGAGCACCAACACCGACCAACTAGTCAAAAAGCACATACAGTCGACCACATCAACTAAAGGAACAGTCCTAGAGGAGTCATCTGTCAACTTCCGTACGGAAGACTGAAAGAACAATCGTGAAAGGGATTTTACCTGTCTGAAAGCACCCTTTTCAGCGAGATTAATAACATTAGATGTAAAAGAAATTACCTCCGTCCTTCCATTTCTTATACTAGAGCAATATGAGCAGGTTTCTTGTTGGCCTTCGCAATCGTACGCACCTCTACAGGGTTAACAATGACAAGAAAGACATCAGATGAATTGAGGTCGGGTTTGTAGACGATCTTAGTGATTGATTTTCCCATGGTGACTAGAGAATAGAATGCGTATGGAGATAGAGCTCGATGCTAATGAATAGTGGGTCGGCACTTCCTCTTATATTAATGCGGGGAAGCGGTGACGTCACGGGCTCGCCACGCGTGTGAGCCTAGTTCCGCTCGAACCGGCGTTGCTAGGCGGACTCGGATCTCCCAACCCGAAATCAACACCGTCTGGACCCCCCATCCCCAGAGATAACGCTAACACTGATCCACCTCGCGCCCAATCAACCTTCGGTCGTCTGCCCTGTCCTGATGCACACTCAGATGTCCCTGCCAGTGGTACCAAAGATGGCCTACAAGCACAAAAGTCGATAGGGAATTTACGTCAGAGGGTGAGCTCCGGTGCCTGGTGAATGAACCAACCTTCCATGCGCGCACTGAAAGGGAAATGCAGTCTCGGCAAGTTGGGCCATCAATCTTTCACATTGTTCGAGTGACAAAGCATCGTTGAACATGATAGCACCTTCAGTAGCGTCAGTAGAATTCGGTTACCATTGATGAATGCGAACCTCTGCATGCCCTTAAATTGACGAGCTCGAGTAAACTCCTTGGGCACCAACGAAGCGCCTTGTGCCATGTTGGGCGATCTTGATCCGCACCGTGCATCTCAGATCCTAGGGCTGGTAGTACATCATCGGTCTCCGACTCCGCCACGTGTTCTCTGAGGAAATTTCGGAGTTCATCACCCGCGAGGATCTAGTGAACGGATGAACAATGCTTGGTCACGAAGCAGAGCTTGTCGCACCTTCTCACCGACCACCTGCGGTATGCTATGGACTAGGACTTGTTCATACGCATCCTGATCTATATTTTGGTCATGGCTCTCAGACTCCGGCCAGCTCAGATCAAAGCCCCATCGTCCCAATATGTTCTTGCCGGCACAGAGAATAGACGCCTCCCTTCGGCTGAGAAGAATAGGACGTGGGGGGTTCAGCTCAACAAGGAACGCGCTTTGGCTCCCGTTGCTTTCAGGATAGAGGAAGTGGTGACACAGGGTCTTCAAGAAGCCTTCCACACGCACTCGTTCAGAAGCAGCATGTTGATCAACGAGGACCAGCATGCGTTTGGGAATGTCGGGTGCCTGGCCGCTATTTTCTCTTGTTGTATCGACTGCACAAACGATAAACTTCCTGTCAAGTTGATTTATCACCTTCATATGGGCGAGATCATCCCTCTGGAGGCACCGTGTAGAAGTTTCGTCGAAGGTGAAAGAGAGTGAGCCACTAGGGTATGTGGCACACGCTGTAGGCGCAATATGTTCGGAGAGAACATTTGGAAGTCGTTGAGAGACGGTAGGTATTGGTCGCTCTTTAACAAAATATGCGGAGTTGTCCTTCCATGACATCGGTGAGTTTCGGGAGTTTGGTGGTTTCTGCACAGCCGGTACCCACCTTTAGGGCATCGAGAATCCACTGTGGAGCTTGTACTTCGTTGTCTCCAGAATCAGCGGACGCGATAGTTCTTCTCGCGGAGTTCACGGCTTGCGCGTTGTCGTCATCCACTCTGCGGCTTAGCGAGGTGCGGGGATACGAATGGCCTGTCCTCTTATCGATTAAAAACGTGATGCCGGAGTTGGGATCCGTCCATGCAATGTCATTTTCGTCATCATCGTCACGGTCCTGGATGGTGAATGAAATGAAAACTAAGAATACCGGGAAACTCGACGTCACTAACGGGGTTGACGTGCAATGGTGGCGCGCTTTCTCGTCCGCGGGCAATGGACCGCACATGAGACGGTGTTCTGGCTTCAGAAGACGTCCACCTTGGAGCTCGTATATCAGATGATCCAGATCTATCTCTAGATAAATCCTCCCCAGTAATCATCTTCCGTTTTTTTTGCCGTGTGGATCTGTCTTCGTTATTAACAAGGAATCTATGACGAAGTAGAAAAGCGTGAATGGCAGAGTCAATGAAGGCCGTGATGGCATCTTCGTTCTGAAATGTGATTCAATCATGGGCAATTTGTCTGTTAGAGTCGAAGCGGGCTCACAGAAACATGTATCAATGACTTCCCCGGCTCCAAACAATTATCAATTTCTTTTGGCGGAATTGTCAAGCTAAGAACGTATATAGGTTTTCGGTCAGGTTTGCGGGGAGAACGCCGAGTATCTACAAAAAACGCTTAGCCAATCGCGAATGATGATCCAGCTTTACTGACATCGACGAGAATGATCGATGATGTCGGTACATGAAACCTGTATTTCAGTAGTCAGGAACGTGTTCCGTTAGGATGCACTGCGCTCGCACTCGCTTCGAGAAGTTGCTCCTAGAGAAGGCATGGTCGATGATGCGATGCAGATGATGGGATGAACAGAGTGGGTGGTGGTTGATATCTGGCCAGAAAATAAATTAAAAAAAAAAAAAAGAGCACGGATATTGAATAGCGAAAGCTCACAAATGTATTGATGAATCTATTCACGGGATCTGAGTCAGTTTCAAATGGGTACCAACGTGCAGGGAAACCTTCCTTCGTAAACGCTCCTCTGAGACTGATAAAGCCTTCAAGTTTCATTGCGCCTGAAGACGCGACGATCTCATCTACTTCCTACGCAAAAGTAAACAAAGCACATCCAGGTTATAGCATACTCTCACGCACATCGGCAAGTGTTTTACCGTTGATGTGACGAAAGGCAGACAGGATGGACGATGTCTAGTGGTCTTTTCGGTAAGCAGAACGGAAGATTAGGTGATAACTTTCAGGACCTTCGGGATATTCAGCAGCCGGTCGGTATGAGGCCCAATTTCTGACGGTGGTCGCATGGTACTGACGGTGAATGATACCCCAGGAAATACCAACGCTAAGGTTTCTATGTCTCGGCAAACTGTCTCCATCGTCTTCGAGGGGCGAGGATGAGCGTTGCGTCGAATTGGTAGCTACATAAACGATTAAAACGTCTCGCACTAAGAGCCCCGCTTTGGCCTACGTTGTGAAATATGTCCCGAAGATAAACAACCGTTCCTGGACGTTCCATTCGCCAACGGGCAGATGGTCCATTATATAGACAGTGGCCATTCTTCTGACCTTAAGAAAAATGAGAAACGAAGACAATAGAGAGGCACGCACCTTAGTTATGACAGACCAGGACTCCCGGGACATGGATGTCCGGGAGGAGATTTCCAGACATGAAACATCAGCTACCGATGCTAGCGCTGCACAATCCTCACCAAACATATCTGAGAGCGGAAAAAATACACACTACCTTCTCCTCTGAATCCGAATGTGCAGACTTCGCCCAGGGAGCCGAGACTATAGGCCTTGGACGTGTCTGACACAAAAGCTGGTCTGGATGGTGCCATAACTGACAAAGGAGGGACGTACTATACCTCCCAGCTTCATAACTCTTGGATAGTACATCTAGACTACTTCGGGAAATGCCATGGCCATCATCCTTGACCCAGCATTCCCATTCCTGGCAGTCAACTCCGATGTCAACGTGGGATGCAGAGGCGTCAAGAGCGTTTTGGACAAGTTCAGACACAACTTGAGGCAATGAAGTCAAAATTTGAGTAGATCTCAGTCTCGTACGGACTGGTTCGGAAAGCGTTTGCAGGGCTTCGGAAGAAGTCATCTACATCACAGGAGAAAAGTACGAGACGTGACGGCGGTTGGTTGCAAAGTGGCCTGGCAGGTGACCACGGTCCGGTAGACGGATCTACGGCCCGGGGGAGGTGAACACATTCGCCGTGGGCGCGTTCTAAACCAGCGACGACTATGGTGAGGGTCTCTCGTATAGTAGCGCCAACATTCATCCATGCCTATACAGGTAGTCTGTCAATACTTTCTACGCGGTACATGCAAATTCGGCAACCAATGTCGTAATGAACATCCTCAGAACGCCCAAGGAGAGCGAAGTTCTGCCTTTGGCGGTGAGCTATCCGTAGCTTTTGCGAAGTGCCCATCCTTCATCATCAATAGGCTCGACATGGACCCCTGCTAATGTCCAAAAGACTATTCCATATAGGCACGGGACAAGTTTGTTCCTATCACGTCCAGTTGCTGACGCGCGGCCTCACAGCCTGGAAACCATGACCAAGGATTTCGATTTCAAAGCAGATAAACCATCATGGCCACTGTCATCCTATGGGCCTGCGAAGAACGAGAAAAATCTCTTACCATCACTCGATGAATCATCCGAAGAGCTTCGTTTCAAAGCGGTCACTGCCGCGCGAAATGGCAATATCAACGAATATGTACGTTGTTTCCTATACATTTATTCAAACGATTTCTTAACCGTATGGGAAAAAGTTTCAATATGAGCAGAATGCCTTTGCAAATGCAGATCAAATCTTCGCCAATGTGCGCAATGACACAAAAGCTGCCTTCGAAGCCGCAAGGCGAAATAGCCTTGGAACAAACGCATCCAATAATCTATCTGTATTCCCAGGATCGGGTTCAGGTTCGGTATTTGGAGCTGGGAGCCCTTCTACTTTCGGACAGCCCTCAGCTTTTGGCGCGCCGAGCTCTGGTTCAACATCGGCATTTGGCCAACCCCGAGGAACTTCTGCATTTGGGACCCCTGCATTCGGTCAAACCTCTTCTGCATTTGGTCAGCCTGCTATTGCCAAGTCTAACTTCGGTGGCGCAGCTGCGAACAGCGGAGGTTTCTCTGCCTTCGCTGGACCAGGGCCATCCGCCTTCGCAACCGCTGCGACCACTAACTCCACTGGGCCAGTGCCGCCAGTCTTTGGACAGTCGGTGTTCAGCGGCTCCGGGGGCGGTGCAAAGCCAGCTCAATCAGCATTCGGTGCCGTGAACTCTACTTCGGGTTCAGCTTTCGGGAGACCTAGCGCCTTTGGCGCATCGGCAGGACCGGCGTTTGGGCAGACGTCCCCCTTCGGCACCACCAACACAACCTCTACTTTTGGGCAGTCTACTTCTGCACCAGCTCCAGCATTTGGCCAGACACCCACAGCACCCTCGAGTTCGCCGACCGCAGCACCATTTGGTCAACCGGCGCCGGTATTTGGCCAGCCTACCCCTACCACTTCCGCCTTCAGTCGGCCAGTTGCGACCACCGCTTTTGGTCAACCGACCATACAAACTTCTGCTTTTGGCGCACCTGTCGCACCTCAGCAGTCAGCCTTTAGTCAAGCGGTATCGCCAAGTAGATCCACAGCTGCACCTATGCCTCACGCAAAGTCGGCTGCCCCCGATTTTGCAAATGCAAAGTCGACGTACAGGCCAGGTTTAGATCCGTACGATGCGTTGCTGCCAGCGAATTATTCCTCGTTGTTACCGGACGACGTGCGCGCTGCCTTCGCAGCACCACGATTCTCCTGGGATAATGTACCCGATTGGATCCCCCCCTTGGATATGCGATAGACCTATGACACCTGTATCCTTTGGAATATCAACCTAGCGAATTCAACTGCTTACCCCACGACCTATATAACACCCTCCGTTGGGTGGCGTACTTATATTCATGTGTACCGTACGAGTACATCCAATGATTGTAGCAATTCGACAGACAAAATAGAGGGACGTCGCCGCTAAGCACTAACAATCAATCCTTCAGCTCTTCAATATATACACGTTCCGCATCCTCGATTTCTCCATCGGGTCTAGGAAGCAGAAAGCATGAAAGCATACCACATCGCGTGGGGCATGATAAAGGAGGTGAAGTGAGGGCGTAAGTGTAACGATATAGCAAATGAAGTGTCTAATTGACAGACTCGTTGAGGTGGGAGTCATGTTCAGCTTAGACAGCAGTGTTATCGTTATCTTCATCACTACCGTCGTCGTCATCTGTCTCTCCTACGCCTCGTCCCTGCAAGGGGGACTGTCCTGGCACTCGCTGGAAAATTTAAGTGCTGGGAATGTTGGAAAGCCGTCGGAACTTACACGAAAAATGAACTTGCAAACTAAGAAGCCGCCATCGTTTAGACCTTTTTCCATCCATGCCTAGAACTCAGATGAAGAAAGCACGCGCTCGGTGATGCACAGAACCTCACCTTCTCAACAGTATAGAGACCATCATATCTGTATCTGAGGCCATACTGGTCATCAACCTTGGTACGCTCAAAAGAGGGAGGCCGCACCCTTCCGATGGAGCGTATGATGAATCCAGTTTGAATCCACGAATCACCCGGACCGGTTTTCTAGTCTCCGATGATATCTATGTGGAGGGTTAGAAGGTAAAGATGAATAACAGTCGAAAGTTTCACCTTCAGCGCTTTGTTGAATGGGTTTTCGAAGCTCTGATCTGAGCTCTGGGGTGCCGTTCGCAGCTAAATAAAATAGATAAATGTCCTTCAAATTCCAACCGCACTCCGTTGAAGCGGCGGAGTCGCACATTTTTAGGATTTGCTTTGGTTCCCTTCAGAGCTCGTCCACCTAGAAAACTCCTCAGCAGGTGTGTTTGACTGTGGAGTGGGGGACTTTACCAGATCCGGTGAAGGTGCTAGGGTAACGTCAGACAGGATATTTTCATCTATGACAGGCACTTACAAACACTCTCCCATATCTACGTCATCTTCATATCCTCCGGAGAGGGCAACGGAATAGGCCCCTTCAGGCGAGCCAGATATCCCTGCAACCCATGGGCTGGGACAACATCTCAGATCATCACCCAATAGTCACGAAACACAGGCGTACGCATGAACAGCATCAGTACTGCAATCTTCCCTATCTTGGTGTTATTCAAGCCCAAAGACAATAGCACGCAAGCAAGTCTTACCGGCTTTCCCACCAAGCCCCAACTGGAATGCCTGAGATGTGGCCAAACGTCTTGCTGCAGTCATATATTTGTGTGAGCGTGGATCTCGTCAAATGGCTTATAGGCGTCCAACATAACTTACGGGTCGTGTATTCGCTTCCCAGAGCGCCGATTTGGCTCTCTATCATGGTCCACGCCAACTTTCGTCGTGACCAAACGGGGTAGTTGTACCTGCGACTCTCCTTGATAGTTAGGTGGTGTTTTCCCTGCGTTTCTTGAGCTGCGGCGGAGACCACTGGCAGGCTGTGGAGTCTCCGGACGAGCCCGTTTCGTCAGGCGAGACTCCTCCAACCCATCGTTGGAAGAGGGTTGAACACGCTTTTTGGAAAGCGTAGCCCGCTTGTTTGGGGCACTTTTGCGTCCTGCAGTTCGCGTCACGGTCTTCTTGGCCGTAGACACATTTTCTTTATTAATTCCACCCATCAGATCCTGGAGCAGCCTCGTGTTCTGAGCAACCCTCTCCGCACGCTGGCGTTCGTAGTCTGTCGGCATTTTAGATGAGATACAATACAGATAGGAGAAGAGCGAAGTGAGGTCGGGATTGATAGAGCACTGGTAGAACTTAGACACTCCCTGTAGCCTCTGGGTAACTTAAGTACGGCACCGTATTGTATTGGCATGTCACAGTGCACGTGACTGTGACAGCTCGTGAATTCGATTCCGTCCCACTGGCACGCGCACTTGCCAGTGGCCACTACAACCACGGCGTACTGTGCTGTGCTGTACTGCATAATAGATTGTCGACTAGATTTGGACTAAGACATGTAACCACAAAGGTGATGATACTACTTTCAGCCTTCTTCTTCCTCCATACCCTCTTCCTCCACGTCCATTACATCATGCTTTGATCCACTTCTTTCCATGAGGTTCTTCACACCCAGGCGAATGTCGCTGTTTGGAACAATACGCCGCGCATCGACGTCCCATCGGAGTCTACTCTCAAAGAATTTTAATCTCCCCGACTTGCTGTTTCCAACATTTTCGTCGTTGCCTCTGTCGTAGTAGCCGAAATGATTTAGCTGTGGTACGTCGTACCATTCGTTTGACATGATGCTCATGCGCTTCTTTTGTCTCGAACGTTGCAGCCGACCCTGGCGACTCCGGCTAGCCGTAGAATCAGCAGAATCATATCGGTGAGAATCAAAATCTTCAGATTCGTCGGATTCAGGTTCACGCGCAACTGCTTCCTGCAGATGATACACATAACGAGCGTGTTCTGAGGAACGTTACCGTCAATGGCTCTCGACGAATAGCGAGGAACTTACGAGCAAGCTTATCGTCCAGTTCATCCACTGATAGTGTCCCGTCGTCTGCCATAAGCCCGAGATGTTGCCCGACACTCTCTCGAGGAACCTCGTGAAGGCCTACGGAAGGAGCAGCTTGTAGCTCAGAGAGTTGCTGTAAAGCTGCTTCTCTGCTGTGGTTGAGAAAGCGTATGAAGTCTAAGGTTTTCAGCTTACCTTACTCTGTCCAAGGAACCATCTTTCAGATTCATGTCCTCCATATTATTCTCTGCGACCTCGAGTCTGTATCGAGGCCCAAACCAATCGAAGAATTCGTTCCAAGGGAGATTGAGGTCAATATCGTTTTCAATCCCGAGGGCGCACGCGGTCTCATATGCCCACGTTCGGGAGGCATTCTTCACGGTGTATCCACCGCCACCAAGCAGGATGAATGGTATGTTCATGTCACGAACGAAGCGGACACAGTGAGCATGGCCCTGCATCGTCACGTTGAAACACCCTAACTTGTCACCCGCAAGAGAGTCAGCTCCACATTGAAGGACAATCACCGAAGGTTGAAAGACCTCAACCGCACGGGCAATGACCTGAGGTCGATGATTACCTCCCCAGACGTTGTATTGCATGAAGTTTCCTCACTGGTTCGTATATGTTTCTGAAGGAGTCGTCATTGAGACCATCCTTCAACGGGACATTAATGGCGTATCCCATCCCCTTCCCCCGCCCTCGGTCTTCCTGAGTCCCGGTTCCAGGAAAATACTCCCCAAATTTGTGGAAGCTGCAAGTCATTACACGATCCGTCGTGTAGAAGGCTTCCTCGACGCCGTCCCCGTGGTGACAGTCGATGTCAATGTACAACACTCTTGGGTATGTTCGCAGGAGCTCGAGGATTCCGAGCACAATATCATTGATGTAACAAAAGCCAGATGCCTCCCTCTTCTTAGCATGATGGAGGCCGCCCGCCCAATTGATTGAAATGTCTGCAGCGCCTGACGTGATTCTTTTTGCAGCAGCTAAAGGGAAGGGGGTTGGAGGGCGAGGAAAATCGGTCAGTGGGTGGGTAACCGAAGTATAAGTCGCGTACCTATGGTACCACCTGCAGAAATAGAGCAGAACTCAAACACCCCATCAAAAGCGGGGTTGTCATCCCCAACAAGAACTTAGAGACAGGATTCAGCTTTCTACGCAAATCGCCGTTGATAGACAGCTCACATCTGGTTCCGTTATACGTTAGCTCCTCTGCTGTATCTGGGGTGACCCTGGCGAGGAAATGAATATATTCATCGGTATGGAACGATGTCATGGCCTCAGGAGTTGCACGCTCTGCTCTCTGTCCCTGCCTTCAGGCAGCCGCCATAAAACAAGGGAACTACATACAAGGACATCCATTTGGTCTAACATGTCGTATGCAGTGAGCAATTCGTGGGTGATCCGCATACGGAGAGGCTTCATGGGATGACCCAGGCCGTACGAGTACGACCCAACGTCGGCTAAAAGAATGATTAGTCAACGGTTGAGGGGGGAGGTGAAACCGGTGAAAATGCTAACGGTCATAGTAATAAGACACTCGGCGTCGAGGCATGTAACTAAGAATCAGAACGCGACGATGGGTGTCGGGACAGAGACACGAAACACATATTCGGAACGAGACGGCCCGGTGATGGTGCTACGGAAGGGCGATCCGGGGTGTACACTACAGTCGTGTAACTTAATCGCTGCCGACTCGGAATCGCTTCACAGGCTAATAACTTGAACAACCCTCTACTGTGACTCATCTCAGATGGTCGACGACTGGTCTCAGGCAATACAACTTGATGTGATGCGAGTTTATCGTGCTAAGCGTGACGAAGCTCATCGTAGTGTCGCATCTAAATACACCATCCTTGGTTTCATCTCATCGGGAACTTACGGCCGGGTCTATAAAGCACAGAGCAAGGATGAGGATGGCAGACTTCACGCCATCAAGAAGTTCAAGCCTGACAAGGATGGCGACATAGCGACATATACTGGCATCAGCCAGAGCGCAATCCGTGAAATTGCAGTGGGTATATCCCGTCTATATCCGAGTCGTTGTGCCTCATTGAATGTGGCATAGCTCAACAGCGAGATATCCCATGAGAATATTGTCGCCCTCAAGGAAGTCATATTGGAAGATAAGTCCATCTATATGGTATTCGAGTATGCAGAACATGACTTTCTAGTAAGTCTTATGTTTCTCGAGCTCATGAATAGGGCTGATACTAGGCCTCAGCAAGTGATTCATCACTATTCACAGACGCTCCGCTCTCATATACCTCATGACTTGCTCAAATCCCTTATTTACCAACTTTTAAATGGCCTTCTATACCTTCATGACTCTCATATACTGCATCGAGATCTCAAACCCGCTAATATTCTTATCACCTCTACTGGAATAGTCAAGATCGGAGATCTCGGTCTCGCCCGTCTAACGTACCAACCTTTGCAGCCCCTTTTTGCGGGGGACAAAGTAGTGGTCACTATCTGGTACCGTTCACCGGAGCTTCTTATGGGATCAAAGCATTACCACAAAGCAGTCGACTGCTGGGCTGTCGGCTGTGTTATGGCCGAATTGGCTAGCCTTCGTCCCATTTTCAAAGGCGAGGAGGCAAAGTTAGATTCGAAGAAAAATGTACCTTTCCAGAAAGATCAGCTTCTTAGGGTCATTGAAGTGCTCGGGAAACCTGACGGTGAGCTGCATCTCCCCCGTTGTTCGGTGCGTATCTCTGATCGATGCAGAGCGGGAATGGCCAGGGATGAGGAATACACCTGAGTATCATAACGTGAAGCGATTGGATGAGTGCGTATCCTCCCGTCCCTTGGGGGTTTCAGTTTTGGATACCTAATTTTCCAGCTCTCCAAATCGTCTTGATGTCTGGTGTAAACAACGTTCTCTGCCCCCTGCGGCCGTAAATTTTCTCAGCAAGTTATTCATTTATGACCCCGACAAGAGAATGAATGCCAGAGAAGCTCTATCACACGGTTGGTTCCAGGAAGACCCGCAGCCTACTTACAAGTTCGTCTTTGATGATACGGCCGTTTATCAACTTACCGACTGCACCACTAGCGTGTTTCAACAACAGCTCAACTCTCCATCACAGCTCCCTCCACAGCGTCGGATCACACAGGATGAGGTACCATCTATGATGCCTGCTCAGGCCACACATGCACAGCACCTGCCAGCGCAATTCACTCAGCAGCAACACTTGCAGGCCCAGACCCATGGAAGTGTGGCAAGTTTTGCGAGTTTGAGTGCAGGGGCTGGTGGACATACTAGGAAAAAGCCTCGGCTAGGTTAGTCTGCTGAGATACGTGATGTAAGATGTTTCGAGATTTTCTTTACGGAGAAGTCCCGGCCTGTACTGTACAGTTGGGTGACAAAAGTTTTGCAAAGTTACATGATTGAATTTAGCTAAGGTTCCATGAAGTTGAGGCTATATCTTAGTCAATACTCCACCTAAAAGGCCCAAAATATTTGAGAGTCATAATGCCAGTCCTATGATCAGATCTCTCACTGGGACCAAGTCTGCAGTTGGGCTAACTCACCCACAAATGGCTGATCTTGTGAGCTGGTGTTGCAGCAGCTCAAGCTGATGTTTCTGGAATGCTCTGCTATCTCATGAAATACAACAGGTAAAAATCTGAAACTATTTGAGGAGATAGACCATCTCAGAAGCCAGGGGGTCCTCTGCCAACTCTAAGCAATCTAATTCATGGTTCCTGAGTTATTTGACCAGCTTAGACTGAGCCTAGATGACCTCAAGCTATCAAGCCAGCCTAATAACCAAGGAACTACTGATTGGATTGCTTAGAGTTGGCAGAAGACCCCCCAGCTTCTGAGGTGATCTATCTCCTCAAGTAGTTTCAGATTTTTAACTATTTTATTCCCCAAGATAGCAAAAACCTCAGCTTGATCTGCCACAACAGCTGCTCAATTTCTATCATCAGCTCATATTAAAACATCCAACACAGTCTCAAGACATCAACCCTATTGAGGGCATTCAGAAGGTGCTCAAGATCAGGGTGAATGCTAGGCCTGATCACCCAAGAAACCTAGATCAGTTGTGGGATCTACTACAGGAGGAGTGGAAGAAGATTAACATAGATTTCATTAATGGGCTAGTTGCCAGCATGCCTCATGAGGCTGAGGCAGTCTATAGGACCAAGGGAGGGTCTACAAAGTATTCAGATCACCCCTAATGCATTAGATCTCATGTTACCTTGCTGCTTGCAGCAAGGTCTCTCAGGCTTTGTCGACCAATTTTCTCCTTTTGCGGTTAGATCATGGTGACCGCCATCACGCATCGTATGTCGGCGTGACTGTGACGTCGGAAGGCCCGTTTCGTCCACACTGCAAGATCCGGCTGACGACTGTTCTAGAACAGCGTTAGGTCTGGATCCCTGTTAGATTGTCAGGTTCGGCGGTTCGCACCAACGCAAGCCAAGCTAGATAGATTTCACAGATGTACAGTGCCCATAAGTATGTGGCGCGCACTTGTAGCGTTGTCAGTATCACCCATCATGCCGTAGGGTGCGTGCGCAACAACAACGACAACAGCTGCAGCGGCGGCTGCAGCAACCGCAGCGACGACCCCGGCTACAGCTGCAGCAAACGCAGCGAGGACGACGGCTGCAGCAGCAACTACGGCGGCGGTGGCGGCTGCGGCTGCAGCAACTGCAGAGACGATATCGGTTGCAGCTGCGGCAACCACAGCGACGACCCCAGCTACAACTGCAGCAGACGCTGCGACGGCGGCGGCAGCGGCTGCAGCACCAAACGACAACAGCTGCAGCTGCAGCAGCAACGGCGGCGGCAGCAGTTGCTGCAACTGTAGCGACGATGACAATGACGACGGCAGCTGC
>QLOS01010973.1:0-10787 GCA_003313725.1 Russula sp. MG48
TCCCGTTCGCTGTCAACACTTCAAATGACCACGGCTGCGCCTAGCGCCTGCGCAAGCTTCCTGGAATACCGCCGTACCTCCCCACGCTCGCCCATCGCCGTCAACCGAACCGCCTCGCCGCCGTCCCCCTCGCCGTCCGCAAAGAAAGAAGAAGCGGGCGCACGGACGGGCTCCCCGCGCCCAAAAGCCCAGTTCAGAACCCACCACGACTGCCTGCAGTCCTTCGAATCTTCGCCGAGGGTGGAGCTGTTAGTGCTGGGTGCAGACGCGAAACGGATAAAGCCCTTCATGTCTATTCCACGCGCAGACGGCCCTGGTCGTCGATTTGGCACATGCGCATGTTCCATCAGTCACGTGGGACACCCCACAAAGTGTTCTCACGCAGCAACAGCCAAAAAAAGAAGTGCCGGAGGAAGTGCCGGAGGCCCCCCACTTTCCCTCCATCTCAAGTTTCCGCGATTCTATCACTGTTCACATTTTCCCACATCTGACGCCCTCTTGGACTCGACCTATGTTGCCTTCTTCAGCCTCCCACCACACAGCGCAGTTATTCCATGCTCACGGCACCCTCAGCTGTCGATATCACTTTTGACGACGACAACTGGGGTGCGCCTCCAGCAAAACTCGCCTTCAACCGGGCTGTTGGTGTCGGAAACAGCTGGGGTGTCCTCTCCATTAACCGCGGGTCCAACTGGGCTGTTGAGGAAGAGGAGGACTATCCGACGCCCCAGGCGACACTGAATTAGACGATTCTGCCATCTCAACTCCGAGTTTCACCCGCCCACAATCGCCTACGTACTCTGTCGCATTTACAAAATCTACAGACCCTGATATTTTATGCCCTGCCACCATCGTTCACCCCGTCTACTCCTCCGCCCATGCAGACCAAGACTTCTCGAATCACCACTGAACCCCTCTCGCTTTCTCCGACCGAGTCTCCCTGTCTCTCATAGAACCTTTGACGTCATCCCTTTTTTTTTTTTTTTGGAATCCATTAGTGTCCGCCTTGGAGTACAGAACTCTATGTAGGACTAAATACTAGGGCTTCGCTACGTTGTAATGGTAATCGTGTCTATGGTTTCTACTGTCTAGGTTAAGGTATCCTGGCCAAGATTGGCCCGTGGCGATTCAGGGCGTTGTAGCGCGTCCAGGTCTTGCCGGTGCTGCGGTCCTCGGGCTAGGCCCTCTTCTTCTTCTTGCCCTTTGAGGCGACGTCATCCCATTCTTCACTATTCTCCCCTAAAATCGCACCCCCTCGGCCATTGGCTCTCCCACTTTCCCTCAACCTCGACGTCGATCATTCCAACAGTGCGTGTCTTAAATAGCTGGGCGCCTCTCCATTGCCCCCATCAAACCTCCACCACCCCAGTGGCTCCTCAAAAATTTATTCGGTTGGGCAGCACCGCAAGCTTGCTCAGCTTGGGCCTTGGATTCACCACCCGTACACCAACGCCATCACCCTCAATTGTTGTTCAGGCCTTGGGCGGGCGTAGGATATCGGAGTTTGTTATTCAGGGAGAATTAGGTCGTGGTCCCTATGGTTTGATGAAGAAGACAAGGGAGATGAAAGATGGAAAGCTCGGGGTAAGTGATGCCATGCGTGCTTTGTTAACCATGCGCCAATAAGACCTATTGCCTCCTCAAGTAAGTCATCAAATCCCAAATCTTGGCCGATTGTTAGAAAAAACATCCAAAGCATGGAACAAACCCTATAGAGATCCATGTCATGTCTGCGATCTCCAACACGTCTTACATCAGGAGTTGACTATTTCGAATGGGTCGAGGGAAAGGTGGTGAAAGCTCATCCTAATATTTGTCCCCTTCTAGATTTCTTCGAAGACAATCACTACTACTATCTCGTGCTACCCTCCACCATCCCCGAACTGGCACCAAATTCACCCATTCCACCTTCTGACCTGTTTGACCTAGTGGAAAGCTACCCAACGGCCTCCCGCAAAGCTCAGCACGTACCTATCTTGGGCAGGTCGCAGACGCCATGAGTATCCTGCATTCAAAAGGTATTCTTTGCATGACATTTTTATGAGACTGTTCTAACATTCTGGATGTGCACTCATCGAGACAGTCAGGATGAGAGCGTCACCCTTGGGCCTCGCGGAAGGTGCATCTTGATCGACTTTGGCAGTTCCGGCCTTGTCAAGAAGGGTGGTTGGGACACCTTTAACGGAACGTACGTGCAGTCCCGGGTGAGAGGTACCAAGTCCCAGAAAAGGATGTCTGCGCCTTTGGCGTCGTGGCATATGCGTTGCTCATTGGGGAATGCCCATTCACCACTGCCGTAGAAGCTCAAGAAGGGCTTTCGTCACCACTGCTCTCTTGGCATATACAGTATTTACTCGGGCTACAGTGGACACGTGTCAGGGGTGCTGCTATTCGCACGGTAAATTATTGTTCACACATGGGAAAAGTGGAAATACAAAAAGAGGTAAGGACCGTGAGCATGAATATGTTGTTGCCGCATGATCTGTTCCCTTCCATGACGATTCGGTGGCCTTGTTCTTGACGGCAGCCCTCGATTGCGTCGCCTTCCCGCCACGTCCCCTCCGAGACTTTGCAGGTGCAGCCGCGGGCGCATCGTCGCCAGGAACATTGACTTTTTCACACAACATCCTTAAGGGAGATCAGTCTCTTTTTTTTGCCTCTTTACTGTAATTCGGAACCTTTTGACCGTCTCTCTATCCTCTTGCTGTAACTACGATATGCATTCTAAGCCGTTCTCATTCGTCCCCACGTTTCGCACCAAGAGAGATTCTACCGTGACCGATCTACATGCAACGTGTTAGAGCAATCCTGCGCGCTCTCCCTCAAAAACTTCAAATGGTTCGCAGCCGTTATCGAGCGCCTTCGCAAGCCTTCCCGGCCCCATACTGTGCGCGACTTGCCCGCCCTCGCCCATCACGTTGTCTGCAAAGAAAAGAAGCGGGCACGAACGCCTGCACGCCACGCCACGCCATGCACGACCTCCCAAACGCCCGAATGCCCGGTTCTTTCAGAAATCGACCATGTCCTCTCCGACGGAACGGCGCCGGTGGAGCTCGCCGATCTGGGGGCACGCGACGCCGGCGCGAAACAGATACAAAAAGAAAAAACCTTTCACGCGCGGCGCGGTATTACGTTTTCTCTTTTGGGAGATGGTAGAGGGGAGGAGGGGGGGGAGGTGCTCGTCGAGCGGTCAGCGATACGGTGGTAGATTATGCGAGGTCAAGGCGAGGATGAGGGATGAGGGATGAGAACCAATGAAAGTACATGGTTTGCACTACGTGCAACGCTGCGGTGCCCACCCAGGGTGGTGCGCCACAGGAGCGAGGGTGACGACGGTCTCCAACAACTTCCGTTACGACCAACGACGCTGCCGCAACGTTTGATGGTGGCGGTGGGAGGTGGATCGTTGGCTGCAGCCTGAGGGGTTAATATGGAGCACGGAAGAAGAGCTTCGACCTCTTTTTTCAAGAGTCAACTGTCCCCGCTCCATCCATATTATATTTGGTGTATTACTGTACACAATTACCTAGCAATGGGAACCAATTGACTTTCCCCTGGGACGATATAGATCCCCGTGTTGCTCAGTCCAATCCCTGTTTGGGGAATGTATGCTATATTGGCATATTGAAGGATCGGCTCCAAAAACGCACGGAAAGAGAAACAATCACGGGTACCAGTCTAGCTGTAGGTATCATACCTACCACCCGTTGATTGGCCGAGGGTATGAAGGACACGAGAGAGGGTGAGGAAAAGACCAGAAAATATACCTGCAACCAGTCCGACCTTCCCCAACATCCCACCCGTGTGGCGGAAAGCCAACCTGTCCAGTTGGAGCTCGCGCCATACGTCTTTCAGCTCACTACACTCCTCCATCCTGGACACGTATGGTCGACGTTTCAGAACGCAAAGTCGATGATCGTCAGGCGGCACCACCCTTTTCGCAACACGTTCCGTGGTTCGCCCCGAGGTAATGGATAAGGTATAGCTCCCCAAAGAGGACAAGTCTGTCACGTAAAAGTCAGCAGGACTCTCTTCGAATTGAAGCGAATCACACCTCTCTACGAGCCCCAGGCCCCCAGCGATGTGAACTCCATCCCGAGAACGGACAAGGACGATCCTTCGTCAGAAAGAATGAGTGACTGTCCGCCATGCCACACATATTCTCTATAACAGTGAGGGACCACCAGTCGGGTGAGGCGGTAAAGCTTATTCAATAAGCTTTACCGCCTCACCCGACTGGTGAGCTGGCGTTCAAGCTCGGCTGTGTCTTTCTTGGGCAACTTGGCAAAGGGCCATGGCTGAACTGCTAAAAAATTGGCCACGCGTTAGGTGCCCCTGCTAAAATTCTTATCTACCTATTTGTCTGGCATTGACACCATCCCACAAAGTGTGTAGCAAGAAGAACCTAAAACAAATCTAATCCCTGAAAAAAAGCCGAAAAGCACTCCGCATCCCGATCGGATTTCACATGGGAGGGAGATCGCTGGTAATGACAGTGGGAGATTATTCGAGTAGAGAGTAGGGTATCCTACAGACCTCTCGTTGTCAAACAGGCATAGTACTGTAAGCTAGTCGCGCACGATGGGCCATTCCGAGTCATTTGCAAGGCCTGGCGATGCGCGCAGACGTGAGCATTTGCGCTGCATCCATGCCACGCTGAGCCGGGAGATGATCAACCTCCTTTCAACCGTGGCAGTGAGAAGATTACCGAAAAAGAGAGATTATATCTTGATATGTCGTCTGTCTTACTCCGCCGATCATGAGAACCGCGGGTCGTGCTCGGGATGAACTTCCATATCTTTCACGGTTACCAGTCAAACTTCTTCCACGTGTCTAAGGTCCATATCCTGGGGGATCTGCGAACGAAGGACAATCGAAAAATCATGGCTTTGGGTAGACACGTGTTGAGGCGCTTTCGATCGAGACATACTTCGCAGGCTCGAAGGTCCCTTGTTCACCTTAGTATCGGTGCTTGTGCCATCCTCGATATGCCGGGAAAAGGAACCGAAAGTACTCATCTCAATTAGATTGAGTTCAACTGTAGGGGGAAGGCGAACGGGCAGATGAGGGAACACATCACCCCTTGTTTCAACACGTGCTCCTCGATCATGTGCTACAGTACAATTCATTCGCCTTGTCCAGCACCATGATGATCATCCCCTGCCCTATCCTATAGCGGGCAATGATGGGGCCTGCCCACGGGACGGCAGTGTCTCTCTGCCTGTGTGTCTGCCACGGTCAGACTCGTTCATTTCGAACGTTCGGAGAATCGGAGCGCATCGGGCGCAAGGGACGCTCCGTATGCAGTGGGCCAGTGGCCCAGTGGCTTCACAGGCAATTTCAGCATGGCACAGCCTGTGTGTGCTCGCTCGAATACTGTATGTGGATAGCATGCCCAGCATGGCCTAGCAGTCGTGCGTGGTCCGCCTGGTGGAAAAGCAAAGATACTATACTACCGTAGCAAACGAGTTTTATCTTCTACGCACAGCATTGGCAGGTTGAGCTGACAGGTGATTGGCCTCGTGTCAGTTGTGTCAAGAGCTGATACGCCGAGTTCCCGTAACGTGAAGGCTCTGGCTGGCCTTGTCGAAATTCGCTAACATCCGAACGAGGCGCTGTCCTAGTACGAGGCCTGTATACGACTTTCCTTCATTCCCTGTTATCCTCCCACTACAACCCACTATGCCCCGAACTCCCTCTACTACCGACCCATCCGAGCGCTTTCGATCCATTTTCGATAAGGCCTTGAGGGCGTACACGAAGAAGACCGAGACAAACCTCCTCTTACACCCACTATTTCGCGACATTAACGCCTGCGACTCTCCCGAAGATATCCTCAACAAGCTTCGAGATCCTAATCTCGGGTTCAATCAACCTGGCAGCAGCGGTGACCGACTGAAAACATGGCTCACCCCAATCGTGAATGCTCTATATCCGTTTTCTGCGACTCTTGGCGAGGGTGTGGGCCTGGTACGTCTCAGGGAGCTTAACAAGACTCGTTCAGGAATGGCCCTCTGATCTTATTTTACAGGTATTCTCACCCGGGAAAGTAGTCTTCGCTGGAGTTGGCGTCCTCCTCTTGGTGAGTATCTCGATTCCTCGTCGCGGGGAATTTTGACGTCCAAGTCTCTCAGGCGGCTAAAGATGTTGCTGCTAGCCAAGACGCACTCGTTGATGTATTTAGACAAGTGGAAAGCTTCCTCGGACGCCTCGAGACCTACACCCATGTCCCGCTGAGTGACGAAATGACAGACGTCATTGTGAACATCATGGCTGAGGTGCTTTTGATCCTTGCCATCACGACGAGGGATATTAAGCAGGGCAGAGGGAGTGAGTTGATCCCTCATGGGGGACCCAACCTCGTAGCTGACTCCATTCCAGAAAAGTTTGTGAAGAAACTTATGGGAAAGACTGATATTGAGGACGCACTGGGTCGGCTGGACAAATTGACGCAAGCCGAGGTTCGGATGGCGGTTGCACAAAATCTGAAGACTACTCATCGCGTCGATGACAAAGTATCGACCGTTGGGTGTGATGTGCAAGTCATCGACGACAGAGTGAGGGCCGTTGACGAAAAAGTGGATAGGGTTCTTGACGGTGTGCAAATCGTGTTCAACTAGTCATCGACATCACCCAAACATTTTACACGTCCAGTTGGCGAAAAAACAGGAGCAACGCTCCAACAGGTAGCAAGCGACGTCAACGATAAGAACCGTTCGTGGTCTCGTAACAAACCCGTCATTTGCTGTCGACGCTCAAACACCCTTACAGGGAATGACTTGCTACAGAAGCTCAGAAAATGGCTCTCCCCCCCAGATCCATCCGTAAACTACAACACCGCATGTAGTCTCCACTACAAAGGCACCGCAGAATGGTTTACTATGGGTCCTATGTTCGCGGATTGGAAGGAATCCGGAACCCTCTTCTGGGTCCACGGAAATCGTATGTCCTCCTCCCTCTGTGCCTTCCCTCTTCGCTAAGGGACCTCTCATCCGATAGCGGGCTCCGGAAAGAGTGTTCTTAGGTACACCCCCGTCCCCACCCCATCTCGCTTTGACCTGGGTAGCTTATACTGTCTAATATTAATCAGCTCTGCGATCATTCGGAACATCGAAGGCATCGCCAACACCGGGTTAGCGCACATGGCCTATTTTTTCTTTGACTTTAAGGACGCCGGAAAACAGGATTCTCGTGCTTTACTCTCCTCCCTCGCTGACCAGCTCTGCGATCAGTCGGAGCCTTACTTCGACATTCTTCACGGCTTGTACTTGGCACACCATGACGGCTCTAGGCAACCCAGCGATGATGTGCTCAAACACTGCCTCAAAGATATGCTCACGATCTCAGGACAAGTCCCAGTTTACCTTGTTCTGGATGCCCTTGATGAATGCCCAGACACTCACGGGGTACCATCACCGCGCCGAAAGGTCCTGGACCTTGTGAAAGAACTCTTGGAGTTGCAGCGTCCGAATTTGCGACTATGTGTCACTAGTAGGCACGAGATAGACATCCGCACTGTCCTCCAGCCTTTGGCATGTACCTCGTTATCCCTCCACGACCAAAAAGGACAAAATAAAGATATCGTCGATTACGTCACCTCCGTTGTTTCCTCAGATCCGGAGTTCAATATGAGGGGATGGCGGGAAGAAGACAAGGAGTTGGTCATCACGACACTCTCATGCAGAGCCGGTGGAATGTGGGGACGTCGTTGTTGTCTTGTAATACTTTCTCATACTGTGAAACAGGTTTCGCTGGGTTCATTGTCAAGTTGAAATCCTTCGCCGCTGTTTTGCGCGAAATTTGCGACGTACCCTTGACGAATTGCCCGAAAGTCTTGAAGCGACGTATGAGCGGATACTACGAGAAATCCCCAAGCAAAACAGAGATGACGCACATCGACTGTTGCAATGCCTCACTGTGGCGGTTCGCCCCCTTCGTGTTGAGGAACTCGCAGAAGTACTCGCCATTGATTTCACCTCCGGGGCGATTCCGAAGTTGAATGTTGATTCGCGCTGGGGAGATCATGAACAGGCCGTTCTGTTGGCATGCTCCAGCCTAATTGCCATTGTCCAGAAATACGACTGGAGACGGTCTTACCGAGTCGTTCAGTTTTCCCACTTTTCTGTCAAAGAATTCCTCACCTCGAAACGCTTTGCCGAAGCAAAGGGGGATACTTCGCATTATTGTATTAGCCTCGAGCCTGCGCACACGGTCATGGCGCAGGCTTGCCTTGCTGTCCTGTTACGGTTGGACTACTCTATCAGCACGGAGACCAGCAAGAGTTTCCCTCTAGCTGGGTATGCTGCCGAAACCTTCGGCGAGCATGCGGAGTTCGAGAACGTGTTGACGCAGATACCAGACGCAGTCGACTATCTCCTTGACGCAGAGAAACCGCACTTTGCTGCATGGCTCTGGGCACTCAAATACCAGTCTTACAGGGGAAGTCTCCTGCCGTGCGAGTGGGCGGAACAACCAAAAACGGTTCCCTTATACTGGGTTGCGGCATTAGGATTCTGCGGCCTGGTACAACATATCCTTTCAAAGCGCCCACAAGATGTAAACGCCCAGGGTGGTGATTGCGGTACAGCACTACACGTTGCGCTGAACAATGGTCACGCCGAGGTCTCAAAGCTACTACTTGCGCACTGTGTGGACGTGGACATTCGCGGCATCGAGAGCCGGACGCCATTACACCTTGCATCGAAGCGCGGATATCACGACATCATGCGGTTCTTACTGGACCGAGGTGCGGATGTGGATGCGCAGGATGACAATCACTCTACTCCACTGCATCTCGCATTATCCGGCTGGACCGTCAAGGCCGCGAAGCTTCTTGTTGAGTGTGGTGCAAATGTCCAAGCGCGGAACAACGAAGGCCAGACGCCACTACACCTCGCGTCTGAGAGAGGATGGGACGACATCGTGCAGTTATTACTGGACCGAGGTGCGGATGTGAACGCGCAGGATGGCAATCACTCTACTCCACTGCATCTCGTATTATCTGGCTGGTGCGACGAATCGGACGAGGAATGGGCTGTCAAGGCCGCGAAGCTTCTTGTTGAATGTGGTGCAAATGTCCAAGTGCGGAACAACAAAAGCCAGACGCCACTACACCTTGCGTCGGAGGCCGGATGGGACGACATCGTGCAGTTATTACTGGACCGAGGTGCGGATGTGAACGCGCAGGATGATAATCACTCTACTCCACTGCATCTCGCATCGTCCCATGGGTGGGCCAGGGGTGCGAAGCTTCTCGTTGAATGTGGTGCAAATGTCCAAGCGCGAAACAACAACGGCAAGGCGCCACTATATTTCGCGTGGGAGGGCGGATATCACGACACCATACGGTTATTACTGGACCAAGGGGCGGACGCGCAGGATGACAACCACTTGACTCCACTGCATGAGTCACGGTTACAGTCACTCATGCCCAATAATGCGTACTCTGCCATCCCAAGCAACTTTCCTCAAGGTCTCCCTTCTCAGGAGGCTCAGCACCATCCACCCCAGCCGCAGGCACAGGCACACCAACCAACGGAGGCGGATCATCAGGCACTTCTGACCGTCAGATTAGAAACGTCTCTTATGACCTCCGAAGCAATGAGCATTCTACCACGGTTCGCACACACATCTGGCGCAGAGCTCGAGGCACATCATGTTCCACAACATGTTGAATTCGTGGAGCAAAATAGAGACCATTTGCAGCGTACGGCTCAAGACCAGAACGGATTTCGCGCCGGCCTCACATCTAAAGTTCCGCAACTTGATAACCGCGCTCAATTCAGCCAGGGGTCCACACTTCAAGCAATGGCTCGACCTCAGCTCATGGCAAGCCATCAGCTTCAGCAACTGCAGCGGCATGGTCTAGCGCCAGGACAAGGCAAGCCCAATACGTTGCAGCCATCTCAGCTATATAACAACGGCGTCGGTCCGCTCGTCCGGCCATCGACAACACATTCGATGAATGCCTCCAGCGTCCCCTCAATGGGTACTCAGATAACCGGTGCTGGCTCAAATGGGGGAGCGCAGGGCCAGTCCGCATCACTGAACCCGAGTGGTATGAACAGTGTGACTTTTAACGCGCTCACCCAAACTGCGGGCTCTATGCCGATACGACAATCGACCCCAGAAGAGTTGATGCTTGCGAAGCGATGGGTCGAAGAGCAGAAAAGGATAGCTTTCGCTCGTGGGTCCCTTAGTCCAATCCTTCATCTTCTGCATTTCTGACTCCTTTCCTTCTCGTCTAAGACCTCGAAGGGGTTGTTGGCTACTCGCCAGTTCCAAAAAGCAAAACTACAGGGTACCACCGAAACCTAGATCGTCTTGATCAGGTGCTCACTGGTATCGAGCAATACATTCACATCGCATATGCCACCCTGAAGAAGGATGATGTCGTTCGAAGGATGTTCGCCATGGTCAGTAGCTTCAGTCTCTAGCCAGGGCCACGATTAACGTCACGGACTGCATGACAGATGATCTCTACCAAAGTTCAGCTGGACGAGATGCATAAGCCGAACCCACGATACATACTCGAGCTTCATACGATTCGAGGAATGATCCAGGAGGCGGACAATATGGACAAGGGTCTAAAGACTGTGCTCGGCTTCGGGACGCGGCAGTCCACGGTAGCATCTGGCAGTGGTCCTCCCGCACCACAACAACCGCAACAACCGCCTACTTTGGGTACTCCTGCACCATTCGCCCCCCCGGCCCCTCCCGCTGTACCACCCGCCTCTGCAGCTGTTTCACGTCCTCCCCCCCTCCCCTCCCTCCAGTCAGGTTAAGTG
>QLOS01011298.1:0-14939 GCA_003313725.1 Russula sp. MG48
TTCTTCTTAATGATGACTTTAAGATGCATTAAGATGCATTAAGGAAATTTGAGTTCCCCTGATGCTCCGAGGACGACGAGCCCGGTACATCCAGTATAGGATCTGCACGATGCTTGCGACCGTGCTCCGCTTCGCCTCAACGTAGTGTGCGTCCGCCTCGCGCCGGAACCGAGCGCCTTCGTCTCGGAGAATACGACCAGCCCCAAAGCGCCGCCCTCTTCGTCTTCGTCGGGGTATACTCGAGCTTGGGGTCTTCCGGTATAATCTTCGAGTAAAGAGAGATGAGGTCGAGTGTGACATCCTTCGCTTTCTTGAACGCGCCGTCGATGTCGTCGCCCGGTCTCCAAACGCGCGGCACACCTTGCTCATCGTACCGGAAACGCTCCTCGAAATATGTGCGCAACTTTGTCAGGATCGCCGTGTCCGCGGTTTGCTCGTCAATCTTAGTCCGCAGTGCAACCCACGCACGCTGCCGTAGTGTTGTGATTGCTTCATCATTTTCCTCATCCGTGCAGTTGAAGCCTATCTCGTCAAGGTGAGCAAGCTCGCAAGCACCACCATGCAGGAACCATTACTCCTAGCCTCGGACTTTGCAAGCGTTTCTTTATAGGTCCCAAGAACGTTGTCCCACATCTCAGGCGTTGGTGTGCCTAAATGTACATCAACAGGTTCTGAAATCCGCTTTTTGAAGTTGCGCTACCCAACTTATCATTAACACTTACTCATTTGACAGGCTGTTGCATACCTCGATTGTGTTGGCCATCTTTTTTGTCTCGTCCTTCCTCAACTGGTCAGCAACTGACTGGATCTCCTCTTGTAACAATCGAAGCTCGTTTTCCTACTGCCATGTGGCGTCTCCCTCCGCAACAACTGCTTCCTGCGCTCCATCGCTAAAGCCCGCTTCGGCACCCACACGCCGTGCTTTGTCGACAACGTCTGCAAAGTTGTAGCCTTCCGCTTTGAGACTCGCGATAATCTTCGCTTTGAATGACACGAGAACGGCCATATGTAAACTTGAGTTGCCCCACAAACAAAGGAGACAACGTGGAGTCGAGTGTTCCAACGAGATCGGCACGCTTTCGCTTGTAGACACCTTGATGGTACCGAGACGCGTCGCGATCGTACCGTGCTGAAGGACATCATCAACTCTACGCACGTACAACAGGACGAAGCAATCACGCACAGAGGGCTTGTGAGCGCCAAGCACGCATCATCTCGCCAAGCCCGCTGATGACCTCGCCTGCTTCGATCGGTCGCTTCTGCGACTTGGCCTGGTCATTGAACTCTGTCAGTGCGCCCGCCGAGATCTCATCGCATCGAAATTGAGCAAGAAGCTCTTGCTGCGTTGGGAGGTCAAGGTCCTTGTTCGTTTGCACTTGTTCCTTAAATAATACATCGACATCAGATCGCCTTAGTGCTAGGATATTCAGCGCGACCTTACCCAGATGCCCTCCATATCGAATGTCACACCGTCGGCGGGAATGCGCTTAGGGTACGCGGGCTTGAACACAAAGTCACCCCTTGATTTATCTGTGAAGCGACCACGGAGCGTCCGGACATCCGACTCGAATTTCTCAGCGGAAAGGATCTTGTGCGGCAGCGCTGTGAACGAAGGGTCGAAGTAGTCTATCAATCTCCTATCTTGCAGTTTCGCTGGTTTCGAGAGCGTATCCCAAATACGCTGCAAGTCGGCAGTCAACGTTGCTTGGAAGTTGGCGAGCGGTGTGGTTCCGATGTGATCGCGGATGACAAATAGAAGAAGTGTGCGTTGGTTTGCACTGCAGCATGAGACGTTATCAATGAATAAAGCCACATCCTACCTCTCTTTTGTCCTCTTCCCAAATAGCCCAGGTTCCGACAAATTCACAATGAGAACTTCTGATGATGCCAGGGAGAACAGCACAGACTTGCGTTCAAGATCCTTAGAAAGTAATTAGACAACGTACACAGCCAAAGTTCCGAAGACATACTTGATCCTCGCCGCGCTCGTGCCCGTCTGTACTATACCTTCTACGTTCATTACAAGGACGTTCATATCCCGACCTCGACACATCCAGATACCTGAAAAGGGGAGGGTGATAAGCATAAGTCCCAGACAACCCATACCGGCGTCGAAGGTGGGTAGGGAACACTCCACAAGTGCGGCATCGTGACCATCAGGCATCAACGAGTCTGGGTCGCCCACAAAACCGAACAGAAGATTGGCTGCCGTGACGGCAGAGAAGCGCATGGGAAGAGGTCCTACTTACCTTTGGTTGTCTGTTGCCGCTTCGACTCAACCATGACATCGAAGTTTGTGCCGAATAGCCGGTTCAGGAGGGTGCCTATTTAAACAGTTGATGCCTGAAGACTCGAAATACTCGAGGAGAACATACTCTTTCCGGCCGACTGCGAACCGAACACTGAGACAAGATTGTAGTCGAAGCCTGCATCACGCAGTCTCCAAGCCGAAATTTGGTCGTTCAAGTTGGGCCTAGGGAGGGATTCTCACTAGATTGAAGGACAAATACACGCAGGCATACATACGTAAACGGCTTTTCATCGTCAATTATCTGTAGCCGGTCAGAAGTACCGTTTGGGGTATGATCATTGACCAGGGGTTTCAAGGGAGAATGAATAGGAAGTGCACCATTGGATGCTAATACGTGTGGTGTAGACATAGCACAGCGAGTGTGCAGGTGTGAGGATGGGTGGGATAGAGAGGGGTGAAAGCCGTGTGATGGTTGCGGTGGCAAGTGAAAGTGAGGCGCACCGTGACTGCGCCAATACTGTGACAGAACAAACTCTTATTAAAAAAATTATTATCAACTTGAAGTACAAACACTCCAACAATCCGAGTCCATCTATGGCGTTACACATCCCAGAAAATCTTCGATTTGTTGCCTCCGTTCTCCCACCAATGCATTAGGTGGCAATGGGGCCAAGCCCAGAAAGAGTGCCATTTCTTGGCATACTGGTGCTGGGGCTCAAGGGTTTAGTTGATTAACGTGAGATAAGACTATAAAATGCACCTGTGACATTATCAAAAGCCAGCTTGGTCCTTGGGAAGTGTTCAGGGATATCAAGATCTAGACCAGGATACCGAATTGGGGCCGTCATTGAAGCTGCGGCATTGTGCAATTGAATGGGTAGTCGGTTTTGCCTAAGAAGATGACTAATTAGCTATATATAGATTTACTGTAAAGGAGGGGCTGACTAACGCTCCCCAGATCGCTTGGAGTTGAACGCGCTGTTGTTCGAGTTGAATAGTCTGTTGTTCGAGTTGAATAGTCTGTTGTTGGAGTTGAACGTGCTGTTGTTCGAGTTGAATAGTCTGTTGTTCGAGTTGAACGTTCTGTTGTTGGACTTGAACGGTCAATTCTTGTATCTGGTGTTGGAGTGCAAGGTTATGTTGGTTCATGAGTTCGATGATTTGATGTAACCCTGCAACAGCAGGCATATTCGGGACGCGTGCTACCTCAACCGAAGCATCCGCCAGAATTTGGGCGAGATTCTGAAAGTTGGGCTGAGCGGGGAGGGCCATTCAATTCAAATTCGGGAAAATTGGGGAATGAATTGGAAATGGGGAACTTCGGTAAACGCGTCAGTCCGAGGTTTCGGACTTTATCATTCAGCCAAACAGTACCAACCTTTGCCGGTATCGTGATTCAACCAAACCGAGTGAACGCCGTCACGACTCCTTACGCATGACTCTCCACTCTCCACTCTTGTCAAAGCTCTCAGCGCCCCAGGATACCAGAATAGAGGCGCCTTGTTGGCTGATTACCTGACCGCAAGCATCGTCTTCATCTCAGTGCGTTTTCACAGTCCGATCACGCTGTGTGGTCTTGATAAGCCATAGAGGACTATTTTGCCTCGAGTATTCCGTAACCAATCACACGTTCTGGCTTGATCTCTGGGAGTTCTTGGGTATCATATCTTCAGTACCGCCGAGCGCCGAGCGCCGAGCAAAGTCCGTCCTGTTTCAACGTAATTTCGAGTGGCGTACTCACACTATTCTAGGAGGTTTTGGAGGTCCGCTACATCAAAGAGCTCCCAGGTGCTCGTTTAAACTATGGGGAGAACCTGTTATGGCGCACCGATGACGCGATTGCAATAACGGAGAGTAACGAAAGCGGGCGTCTCTCTTCCTATTCATATCGTGAGTTGTGGGAGCAGGTACGCAGAGTGGCTTCTTCCTTCAATGCCCATGATCTCCAGCCGGGGGACAGAGTCGCGGGTTCGTCCTTTCTAACTTCTGCATGTCGTGACTTATCGGTCCACGTGTCGTCACGGTGTCGTAGCTATTGTTGCCAATAGAGCAACGACTGTCGCCGTTGCTTTGGCTGCGGCGAGCCTTGGGGTATATTTACGAGTAGCGCGACAGACATGGGCGTGAAGGTACTCCTCTTGGAACTATGTTTGCAAGTCTTCGCTCAATCGCGCTGATAGGGCATTCTAGACCGATATCGACAAGTACGACCCAAGTTCGTCTTCTCAGAAACTGAGGCGGTGTATGCAGGGAAGACTATCTACCTGATACCTAAGGTTACAAAGGTTGCCGAAGGTCTTTTCTCCAACGGTCTTGAATATGTGGAGATCTCCCGACGAGTCATCATGGGCATTCCACTCAGGTCAGTATCATCAAAAGCCGTCTTCGAATACGCCTTTGAATGACTGTCCATCCTGCAAAGCCTTATCGACATTTCTAGCGTCAGATAATCGATGCCCACTGGTCTTTGAACAGCTACCTTTCGATCATTCTCTTTACATCCTCTACTCGTCCGGCACGACGGGCCCGCCAAAGTGCATCGTCCACTCTGTAGGGGTGTGTCAACGTTACGCTTGCTAACTTCGAGTTGTCTCACATAACTTTTAGGGCGTACTCATTCAAACAAAGAAAGAACAGACAGTTCACGCCGACCTCAGGCTGAGGATTGACGACACGTATTTTCCAATATGCCACGGTATATTTGATGGTCTCCCCACCCTCCTAATCCCTTGCTCATCTCGCGAATATCAGCAGCTTAGATGATGTGGCCTTACATGCTTGGTGGATTGGCATGCGGAGCCCGCACCATCCTTTACGACGGTTCGCCATTCTACCCGGATGTCAAGACGTACCTAAAACTGATTGACGAACAGGAGTATGCTTCGTTCCTACCTCTAGAGCTGGCTCAGCACACATGGGTGCCATAGTGTCACGCTTCTTGGTACGAGCCCCCGCTTCCTGTCTGAAGGTCGCGGGTTCTCCCACGTCGTAAGTCTCTTTGCCACTCCCTCTCGCCTCGCCATAGAATTATTTGCAGGAGATGTCGCGATCCGTATAACCTTATCTACAGGTGCCGTGCTGACAGCCCCGCAATTTTGAGTAGGTGCATCGTGCGTTTAACGATCGTTTGGTTATCTCTTCCTGTTCCGGCGACACGGACATCTGCGGTGCATGTGCGTTCTCGCCATTTTGTTTTCCCCATTCCTCCTCATAACACGAATATGTAGTCGTGTATGTGATCCTTACTCACCCCGTCTACACGGGCGAGATACAAGGCAAGGCGCTTGACATGACCGTCGGGATTTTTGACAAGGTGGGGAAGGATATCTCCGAGAGCTGCGCGGCAGGCGAGCTCGTTTGCACCCGGCCGCATCCTTCTGTCCCGGTGCGGTTCTGGGGCGACGACGCGCGCAGGATGTTGTTCCTCAAGGCATATTCCGACACTTATTCCGGGGTGTGGCGCCACGGAGATTTCATCGCGATGAACCCGCGTACGAGGGGATACATCATCTTTGGCCGCAGGTTCGCTGTTGCACCTTCTTACTTGCTCGAGTCTATGCTGAAGCAAGGCCCGTTGTTGATAGCGACGGCGTGTTGAACCTCTCCGGCGTACGCTTTGGTTCGGGCGAGATCTATGCGGTGCTTGAACGGCCCGAGTTCGCTGCGCACATCGACGACTCGATCTGCGTGGGACAGCGCGAGCCGCAGGATAAGGACAAGCGCGTGTTGCTGTTCATGAAGATGCGCGCGGGGCACAAGCTGGATCAGCCCTTCGAGCAGGCCATCCGCACGGCCATCAGGGAGGCGCTGAGCGCGCGACACGTGCCGACTCGCATGTTCGAGGTCAAAGACATCCCCGTGAGTCCGTTCAGCTTAAGTGTGCGTGCCCAAGGAGATGCTGATGGTCAGTGATGGTAGTGGTGGTGGTGGTGGTGATGGAGTTCTGGGCAATATACAATCAACGGGAAGAAGATGGAATTGCGGTTAAGGTCCCCTCGGGCGAGCAGGTAGTGCCGAGCGCGACGGTCGCTAACCCTGATACGTTAATGTCAGGAGATTGAGCGGTTCGAGCAGCCATCGCAGAAGACGAGGGATGCGAAATTATAAGTTAATATATCTGTTGTTTGATGACTCGCCCGACTATCTCAGAATTGAGACTGATCGTGGGATGACATACAGTTAGTTAGCTGGGTAGCTGGCTCCCTTGCTGGGAACGGAAGGGTGAACCGAGTAGGGACGTATAGTAGTATCAGTACCCATACCTTGGATTGTAACCTGACAGTGGAGGGAACCCTGAAGTAATGTAGGTGTGAATTCACGCATCTTTGTATATCCGTCAAAACGCTGTGCAATGCGTGGGGCGTTCTGTTGCAGCTCAAGTCCTAACGTAGTTGCACCGCATGGCGTAAATTCGATCTACTGTTCAGCACTTACAGTATGTACCAATTTTCTTTCACATCCTCCGTTCTAATGAGCCCTCCCCCTCTTCTTTCTACCGTGATGTGAGCCCTGTTCCGTGCAACGGATACAGTAGTAGGTTATTAGTCGTGGGCCAACTCCCACAGTGAGGGTCTAGGTAAAGTTCGGTCAATACCAGGGAACAACAGGAGCCGGGACGGGAGGTACACACATGCTCGTTCATGAGCAGGTCGGTGACTCACTGACTCGGATTGGGGTTAGATGTAGCGAAAGGGCGACGTCGGGAACGATGAATGGAGATGGCGTTTGAGGTGACATGTACCTGACAATCCTGTGAACTCCATCGTGCGAATATGAGCTTGGTCGAACTGGTTAAAATTGTTACTCAACCCGAAAATTTGAACATAACTGTACATACCATCCATGGAGGGAAAAAAAGTCCCAAATGACGCCTCATATATATTCGGAAAGACATGCCGCCCCCATTTCACTCGGACAGACAGGGTCAACGGGGACCTGAGCAGCTTGGAGATAAGTGGTCCGAACGTATATGTTCACACATTCACACTACCAGGACCTACCGGAGGATGGGTAATACCTTAGTTGGCAAAGTATCACACGTGGACGTTCTACCCACAGAAGCGAGCGTTCATAGGGAAAAGATAGGAAAATGGAAGAAGGGGCGCACTGTCGCCCGCCGCCCACGGCTGGCATACGACCGAGGGCACGGGATTGCACCTAGATCCTGCCCCCCTTACGAAAGAAATGGGCGCTTCCGTAGGCCACGAGACAAAACCACATTGTCCCTCTTCCTTGTGGGTGGCAGATCGCGAGCTCGGAAGTAACACTATCGAAAGACAAGTGTGCGGGAGTTATCGAGGGGCAGGTTCTGTCTATCCAAGTACACCATCGAGAGGGGTCGGACACAGGGAACAAGTAGTATTGTCGCGACTAGCACGGTGGTTGTAGATGTATAGGGGCTGACCAAGGGAGGCCATTTTGAAGACGGGATACTGTAGTCCAGGACTCTAGGTGGGTAAGAAGGCTGACGTTGCAGAATAGATGGCGGGGAACTCACCCATGATAACATAGGGACTATCCCCGTTCGTCTGTGTTGAGACAGAGCACCATCTTTCGTTTCCACTTCAGTACTGGTAGCAATGTAGGGCCGCTACTAGGGCGAGAGTCATTGGCGGAAGCTTACTAGGGCCCGTTCGGTATTTCCGGTTTTTCGAAACCGGGCCAAATCGACGTCGACGTAACTCAGAAGATGATTAGCAAATATAATATATAATATATATAATTAAAGCCCTAACTTTTCTTGGATTTCTTGGAGATCATTGTCCATCTCATCAAGCCAACCCTCTATCACTTCAAGTTGGAGCTGATCATCTATCACTTGGAGCCAATCATTTATTTGTTCTAACTGATGGAGGACTTGCTCTAAGCCTCCAATGGCAGGCATGTTGGGGAACCTCAAGACTTCTGTACAGATGTGGCCACCACCCAACCTCAACCTAATTTCAATAACCTTACTCAATCCCTCACTGATATCCAGGATGTCAGTGAGGGATTGAGTAAGGTTATTGAAATTAGGTTGAGGTTGGGCAGCAGGCATTGAATCAGATTGAAACAAGCTTGGTAAACACATCAACAAGGTTTCAAGCTTTTTATATCATTCAGCCAAACAGTACCAAACAGTGCTGCCAGCAGACTGTCAGGGCTGTTATCTGCCGGCCCGGGGCTTAGGGCCAGTTCGGTATCTCCGGTCGAAACCGGCCTACGTCCGAATTCGGCAAATCGGCTGTTTTCGACATCGGGAGCTGCCGAACGGCCCGGGGCCCTCAGGTCTGTTCGTTTAGCGTTTCCTCTCCAGGTCTCTTTAGATGGACCACATGTATTCTTACCCTTACCTTCGTCGAGTACAAGAACAATACAAGGATCCTGAAGCTTGCTTATTGCGTGCTGTTGCGTCGGGGGACGTCGAGGGTAATATCATCAAGGGTGTTCCCTAACTTCCCTTCAGTTACAAGCGTGCAACGTCTACCTCTTCCGTATCCAGTTCATGGAAATTGTCTATTATAGGGAGGAGCTGTACGCCACGAGCACAGCAAATAACCCACAACTCAGGACCCGTCCCATCCATAACACCTTCCTATCATCCCCTCAGTCGTTGTCCCCTAGTTATCATGTCATCGACAACAGCTTCTACTTCTAACTTTCGCTTGATCCTCGATGCGTTGGATGACTACACCAAACAAACTGGGATAGACCTCTCCAAAAATCCTTTCGCAGAATCTCTCCAGAACTGCAATTCACCTAGCTCTGTCATTCAGATACTGCAGGACAGAGCAGAGGCATTCAAAGACTATCGGGGTGGAAATCGTAAATTGATCAACTGGCTCAGCCCTGTAGTGCAAGTCCTCCATGCATTTTCTGGTATTCTTGGCGAGGTCGCTGGCCTGGTGAGTCCTCCACGGAGTAGATTCGTCTTAGCTGATTCAATCGTTCCTCCAGGTGCCATTTCAGCCCACAAAATTAATCTTTGTCGGGATCGATGCCCTCCTCACGGTACCGTTTCTTCCTCACTCCTTTCAATCGAATCTTCGTGTATATCTGGTTACATCAGGCTGCCGGCGGCGTCACTGCAAGCTATGACGCGCTAGATGACCTCTTCAAATGCATCGCAAATTTCCTGAATCGCCTTCATGTCTATACCGAAATCCCATTCACGCCTACTATGACCGATATCATCGTAAAATTACTAGTCGAAGTACTTGCAGTATTTTCCCTAGCGACAAAGCAGATAAAGCAAGGGCGGTTCAGTGAGCTGCTCGTTGCTTGGATATCTCTCATTGCTGAACATGTCACAGAGAAATTTGCAAAGAAGCTGTTTGGAGAGAGTGATATCGAAGCGGTGCTACAAAGATTGGACCGACTTACCCTAGGATGACGGTGGCTCAGACGCTAGAAGTCGTTTACGGTCTTGTAGCCAATATGAAAGTGGTCATGGACGGTACGTAGATCTCGCTCAGTTTTCCATCAGTGATTGACAAGACTGTTGTCCGAGTAGAAGGCAGGGCATCGACGGATCAGATGCGGCAAGCTTTAGGTATGCTGAGTCTGAGTTGAGTGATGTTTCTCAAGCTGAGTATGGGCGCTAGTTACGATGCAGGAGACAACGAGCGAGATAAACAAGATGAAGCGTTAGTCATTGGTTCCACCGACGGCGTCGATGCCTAAATTGTCCGCAGGCGACAGTTTACAGGAGAGAATTATGGTCTGGCTATCCCCTCCGGATTCATCAAAAAGTCATAACATTGCACGCACAGCTCACTACCGTGGAACTTCCACATGGTTTACTAAAGGAAGTACCTTTGACGAATGGAACGCGAACGGTTCCCTATTGTATATCCATGGGAAACGTGCGTATATCTCGCACCTTCCATCGTTTCCAACTGTTGATCACCTTCCGCGATCCGATTTCATAGCGGGCTCAGGGAAGAGTATCATTTGGTAAGTGTTGCCCCATTCCTATTGCCCAGCCCACTAAGATTTTCAAACAGCTCTACAATCATCGAAGAAGCAAAAGAGAGACGTGATGCTGGCTTAGCTCTGATAGGTTATTTCTACTACGATTTCAGAGACACCGCAAAGCAGGATGTCCGTGGATTACTCTCTTCTCTGCTTGCCCAATTTTGCGCCAAATCCGATCGGTGTCACGATATTCTCTCTGATCTATATTCGACACATGATGTTGGGTCACAGAAACCCAGTGAAGCTACGCTTACGGAGTGTCTGAAGAAGATTCTCAAACTACCAAAGCAGCCAACGATCTATATCATCGTAGACGGGGTTGATGAATGTCCGAACACGTCCGGGTTTCCAACCTTACGCGAAAAGGTGCTGGAACTCTTGGAGGATCTTGTCACTCTCAAGCTTCCAAATCTACGTATCTGCGTTACGAGCCGCCCAGAGTTCGATATCCAAACCGTTCTAGAGCCTCTGGCATCTCTCCATGTTTCGTGAAGCCCTTCACGACCAAATGGGGCAAAAGAATGACATCCGTGATTACATCAGCAAAGTGGTGCACTCGGACGCAAGGATGCGTAGGTGGAGAGCAGAGGATAAGAAACTCGTGATCGATACGCTTTCAGCATAAAGCGGATGGGATGTGAGTCGTCATCACAGGACCGTCTCATCTCTTACTGAATTATACAGGTTCCGATGGGTGTTTTGTCAACTGGAAACTCTCTGTCGTTGTCCACCTCCAGGGATTCGACGCGCACTCGTCGAATTACCGAAATCGTTAGACGAAACGTACGAGCACACCTTACTAGGGATCGAGGAGGAGCAACGAGACTATGCCCATCGACTGTTTCAATGTCTCACAGTGGCAGTTCGCCCGCTTCTGGCCGAAGAGCTTGCAGATGTTCTTGCGATTCGGTTCGAATCAGGACAGCTTCCAGAATATCACGTGGATTGGCGGTCAGAAGACCCACAAGAGGCTGTTCTACGTGCATGTTCCTGACATCGGATCGCCTTGCCATCGCGGCGGAGAACCTTTCCCGCTATCATGTCATTCCCGAGTCCGCGCATATAATCCTCGCGCAGGCTTCTCTCAGCATCCTGCTCCACCTGGATAACGAGGTGGACAGAAGCGCCATGGGGAACTTCCCTCTCGCTTTGTACGCCGCTCAGCACTGGTTCGACCATGGCCAGCTCGAAGACGTGTTGTCCGAAATTCAGGAACAAATGTTGCTTCTTTTTGACGGTAGCAAGCCATACTTTGCGACATGGGTTTGGATATATGACATTGACCTTCCCTTTCGGGAACCGATGTTTTCGACGCACCCAGCGCTGCCGGAGGCCTCGCCATTATATTATGCGACACTGTGTGGCTTCGGTGGTATTGTCGAGCACCTTGTCAAGGCGGATCCAGGGAACGTGAATCTGAGGGGAGGTTTCTACGGTACTCCGTTGCGTGCTGCGCTCGCCAAAGCATATCTCAACATTGCGTCGTTGCTCCTTGAACACGGTGCGGATGCGAATGCTTTGGACAACGGGGAATTAAGTCCATTACACAGGGCATTTCGAGCCGGACGCTGTGACATCGCTGAGTTGTTACTCGAACATGATGCCGATGTCAACATACGGAATCCGTACGGAGCGACCCCGTTGTATCTGGCGGCCATCAATGGAGAACTCGAAGTCGTACGTGTATTGCTACGGCACGACTCGCCAGTGGACCCCCGTAACGAGGACGGTTGGACTCCATTGCAAGCAGCATCACGATATGGACATCTCGATACTGTGCAAGAGCTACTTGACCACGGTGCAGATGCAAATGCGCAGAAAAAGGATTTCTGGACCGCGTTGCACCAAGCATCGAATCTCGAGGTTGCACAGTTGCTAGTCCGACATGATGCAGCTGTTGGCACAAAGAACGAGAAGGGAGCAACCCCTTTACACGTGGCATCTGCTATCGGGAATTGTGAAATTGCACGCTTATTAATCGAGCGTGGTGCTGATGTCAACTCTCGCGACAACAATGGCTGGACCCCATGCCACTTTGCATCCTGGAATGGCCATCTCGATGTTGTCCATTTCTTATTCGAGCACGTCACGTCACGGATGTCCGTTTCTTATTCGAGCACGTCACGGATGTCGATATCCGGACGGGTGATCATAGGACTCCATTGGCTCTAGCCTCAGGTAACGGAAAGCTGGACGTTTTACGGTTCCTGATCGAGCGCGGTGCGGGCGCGAATTCCAACGATGAGGAGGGCTGGACGTCATTATACTTTGCGTCACGATATGGACACCTCGATGCCGTGCGGGTATTACTCGATAATGGCGCAGACATAAATGCACAAGGGGCAGATTTATGGACTTCATTGCATCTCGCATCGACCAACGGACATGTCAGCATTGCAGAGCTGCCGATCCAGCGCGGTGCCGAAATTGACAAGCGCAACAAGAACGAACAAACTCCGTTAGACCGTGCTTCTGGAAGAGGACAACTCGAGACTGCGCGTTTGTTAGTGAAATACGGCTCAGACACGAATGCGCCAGATAGCAACGGTTGGACTCCACTACACACAGCAGCACGGAATGGGCAGCTTGACATCGTCGCAATGTTACTCGAGTCGGGAGCGGATATCAACGCGTGGAACGGCAGCGATGAGACCGCCTTTGACCTGGCATATCACGACGGAAGACTTGGAGTCGCGAGGTTACTAGCCGAGTGCATGGGGTTTCAACTGGAGGCAATATCAGAAAACTCGCTGTCGGGTCTTGTGCAGTCGTTACTCGACCATGTTGAAGATACAACTTCCCCCGGCAGTGAGAGGACTTCACTGCACACCGCATCGGGAGAAGGGAATCTTGATGCGGTACAGTCATTACTTGACCATGGAGCAGACGTCAACGAGCGAAATGAAATGCACGAGACTCCATTGGATGTAGCGGCGACGAAAGGAAAACTTGAAGTCTCAAGGCTGTTAATCAAGCACGGTGCGGACGTGAATTCCAGAGACAAGGCTGGCTGGACTCCGTTGCACGATGCATCTCGATTTGGACATCAAGACATCGCGCGGTTGTTGCTCGACCATGGCGCCGATGTTCACGCAAAAAAGCCGGACCACTGGACTGCATTACATCTCGCCACCAGCTTTGGTCACCTTGAGATTGTAAAGATGCTTCTCGGACAGGGTACAAATGTCCATGTACGGAACGACGATGGTCATACGCCGTATCAGATTGCATTAAGAAGAGGAAATCGGGAAATCACACAATGGTTGTCAGGATATCACGGGTATGGAGTCTAGGTCATCGCCGTCCATAAGGTCACTGTTCAGACTTCAGTACACTACATTCTTTTCTCGACTAATTCAAGGTATGACATCCCTGAGAGCCCGAGTCTTCGGGTGCCTGAGAGGTTGTGCTTGCCGATGGAGGGGGAGACCGGAGGTGCGGGCAGTATAGTATTGAAATTCCGAGGGCGATGGGGTCCCTGGGCTGTGTTTGGATCTGGTAGATTTGTTAATACCTCGATATTCCGAGTTACTGACGACGTGACGCATCACGGTGTAAATACATGATCTCATTAATATTATAATAGAGAACAACAGCGATGCCCAGTGATGGTCCTCTTACCTCCAAGCCTCAACCTTCCAGCGTTTGGTCGACCCATAGGTTCATATATGCGGCCCGTCCTTTGGAGTTCCACTCCAACCGACTGGGTGTGGTTATATACTTGGGCCGATGTCTTGTGGACGAGCCGCAGAGTTATAAGTGGCATCGTCACAATGATCCGCCAGGATCGTATCTGCGACAGGGTATGTGTCGATCATCGCCACAAAAACACCACGTGCACCCATAACAGCTCATGCGGCACAGCGCCTGGCCTGGTCGTCCAGCAAGTGACCGCGGTCCATACGAGGAGGCTCTGGCTCGTACGCAGAGGGGTCCACGTGATGGCCAAGCGTGGTCACGACTTCATACAGAGGACATTGCAAAGGTTGGCACAGCACACAAGTGTTCGTCGAGCGCAGTGTGGGCGAGCAAGAGCGTCAGATTCTGATCATCTTCCCCTGGGCCCGTCGGGGAGCGGAAAATGTCAAGAGACCAGGATTTTGTGCTGGCAGTAGGACATTGCGGCTGCGTCGTGGTGGGGGGGGCGTTGTTGCGGCGACTTGGGGATGCGGGATTGTTGCCGTGAGAGCTTCGTGCTTGCGGGCGGTGGGGCAAGGAGTTATGGTGTGAGCGGGATCATGGATGCACCCGCGAAGATCGTCAACTTGCGCAGCTCTTTCGTCGTAAAGGATGCCTGGAGCAAACCTCACTGTCCAATATGTGGCTTACGGCAGAGAGGCGCAGCACGTCTAGCCGGTGGTGTCAGTGGCATCCACGCAACTTCAAACGCGACTTTGCCTTGACCGATCATAGATACATACTCGGTCGTGTTGGGAGGGGGCGGAACACGTGATGGGTGGTGAGTGTACCAATGGACAACGACAGTGAGCCGTGAGAGTGCGGGAATGACTCGGTCAGAGGGCGGTAGAGCAGGGTGAAAATCTGAAATAGTACATCCGATGGAGAAGAGAATGTATGCATAGTGCGACTTGTCTTGCAGGAACAGTGATAGGAGGCGAGACGCAACATAGAAAGGGGCCACCGCCTATGATTGCTAACTTGAGAGGTGTCATGCGCGTGCCTCTCCTTGTCACATCGTCGACAATGTCACCCAGCCATTTGTGGCCTTGTA
>QLOS01011449.1:0-13229 GCA_003313725.1 Russula sp. MG48
TACTTACCTTCTATGAGTGTGTTGGTGGTGGGATGCGACGCGTGGCTCGCACTAGTTGCGTCATGGTGTGACACAACAGGCCGGCTGAGCCGGCTGAGCTGGGCTGAGCTGGCACTGAGCCGGCTCAGGCCGAGCTGGCTAAAATGCCAGCTTGACCATATCCGGCTTGGCTCGGCTCATGTCGCAGCCGGCTGCGGCTTCGGCTTTAGCCGGCAATTAGCCGGAGCTGCCGCAACACTACCATAGGCATTCTGAAATGTTGGAATAGGGACGCAGTCTCAGATTTCAAATTCAAAAGGTGGAGGTCCTTTCCACAAAAGGAAACATGGGGATCAACATTTGGTCCACACCAAAGTCGGTGCTGAGTACTAATGATTGGAATTTTGAGATCATGGTGTGCATCCAGAGCTAATCAACTAAATATGACGATGTTGAGTGCTTCCATAGCTCTGGATCACTGGATAGTAGGGCTACTTTCAGCTTACCAGCCCAATTGGGGATCTCTTTCCTGCCACTTGAATGTGCTAAGGTACAAGACCATTTGTTGTCGTCTTCCCCACTGGTGTTTGCTGTGTCACACAATCAGGTGGATGTCAGGAGATCATATTCTATAAACAATAACAAGATCTCTATTTATTATCTTGTTGTGTGCTTCCCTCATGATACAGCATGCATTTCTCAAATTTCCTCAACAAGTACTATTAGCCCTGTTTGATCTCGCACTGCTATTTGCCCTTCGCTATCATGACCTCTGTTGTGTTGTGTTATCCATGACAGCCCTGGATTCTGGGAGCATCTGCTCCCCTGGCACTGCCTTGTAGGTGTCAGTGGTTAGGGAAGACGAAGCCAAAATGAAGTGGGTAGTGGAACACCACTACCCCGGCATTGGTTACGATGCGAATGTTTGCCAGTATGTTGATCTCAACTCTAAGTCCAATGGCGTCCAGCTGGAAAGAGTGAGGGATAGTAAGAGGTAAGAAAATGCACAAACGCACCAATATTTCAATTGGATTCAATACCTGGCCAGCCCAGGCCAGCCCCCCACAAATGATCACCAACAACTCCTTAAATGGCATATCTTCAAGAAAGGTTTGTTGTGTTGGTAGAGATAGGAAGAAAATGATGGTTTGTGTTGTAGTCATGGATGAAGGTAAGACTGGGGGAGACCGAGTGCCTGTCACATGGTGTTTCGAAACGGCAATTCTAGCATCTGCCACCTCACACATTGACTCATCAACCCCCTCAAATCTGTATTGAACAAGCGTGTTGTGCTGCTCAGGTGATGGCGGCATGGCTTTTTCAACATGGTTCCAGTCAGCGTGATGAACATAGGCAGCATAAAGATCAAGTTTGATCAGGTGAGGGAATACTCATCCTTCCCAGTGGTTGCTCATGGATTCTGAATACCCTTTGTGCACCAATGTCCATGGGTGCCCACCACCTCCTGGGACATACCCTGTGGTGGTCTACTTGGCCATGTTGCTGATCCTGAACAGCCAGCTGTTACAACCGGTAGTGGTTTGCAGGGCCCAGCTCAGCTCAATAGCCCCAGCTTCAGCTTGGCTTCCCCTCTTTCGCTCATCCTGTATCTTTTCCCTCACCTGAAACACGAGTGGGAGGGCCCAATCCTTGCCACCCACCCCCTTCCTCACGTCAAACACATACTCACTGCGACTCACTGTGCCCACCCCAGCACCATCACCAATTCACCATGGCTGCTGCTGCATCAACACCATGACTGTGACCGTGTTACACTCCTGCTTCACTGTATGCTTCATTTCTTTTCATTCTTACTGCCTACTGCTCTCTACACTTCGCCTATGGACTGCCAGGCCCCTACAGCCCATGACCCCACCTATGCCTTCCTATTTCACTCTGCATGCTTACCACCCAGCCTGATGGGCCATCGGGACTGATGCACATCCACTTGTGCTACATTTGCACACCTCTGCGCATGTGCTGCCTCGGCACCTGTGACTCACACTGTACGATGACTCCAGATGACTCTGTACCAGTAGCGGCATCCTAGGGATGCCATGACTCACTCTAACTCACTATGAGTCATACCTTGATGTACTTATACTGCCTGGTACACTTAGAACAGACCCTAAGTCTGTTCTCTTGTAATCTCAGCTTGTGAATGGTCTCCTTCCCTCACTTGTGAACCCCAGTTCCTCTGGTCAATTGCCAGACTTCATGCACCCCTTTGTAGAGCACTAGCGTATGCTCAAAGGCAAGGGAAAGCTTACCATCAGACGTCACAAGAGTATGCCTGCACATGAGAGGTATACAGACCTCTTACCTTCGAGGCCTCAGAGTCACCAGCATCGCCTACGCCCCCTCCTTTGCCTGTGGAGGTATGCTCACTCAGTGGGCGTGACATTAGAACAGACTTACCCAGTCAACCAGAGGCCTCAGGCCTGAGTGTCACTGTGGAGTCACCAGTAGACCACAAGTTCAAACCATTCACACTTACTCTCTGTGCAGAGAATGATAAAGAAGACGACCAGTGAGTTATCTTCCTACATGAAGGATTAGAGTTATCACACTGGGAAGGAATGATCCTGTGGACAGGACACTACTACCTTGCCATTCTTCCTGGCCAATCCAAGATTGGAGCATACCCAGTGCACCACATAGCAGGCGCCTGGTACGAAGTCACATACAACAACAAGACCAATACATATTACACATACGTGAATGCAAAGATGCGCTTCCCAGAATTAGGGGAACCACAGGCACCAGGAGACCTAAAAGATGACACCACCGCCTTCACCTCAGAAGTAGGAGGAGCACTAGAGAGCGCAGCACACCAACAAGTCAGGGACCCAAGCCCAATTGAAGAAGAATGAGACCCAGTACAAGTTATGAGCACCCACACCATTGCCCCAGCACACTTCACCCTGGCTGCTGGCCAGACATATGCAGACATCACTAGAATCAACCCACATGCCCCAGCTGAACCTAGGCATGACCCACTGCATGGAGGAGGTGGAGGACTGCCAGGGGGAGGTGGAGGACCACCAGGAGGGGGCAAGGGCCACCCTGGAGGAGGACTGCCCAGAGCAGGACCACCAGGAGGAGGACCACCTGGATTTCTGGGATTTGACCTTGATGCCCCACTCCTGCAAGGCACAGATGCCAAACTAGTGGGGTCACCCCCTGACTACTTCAGAGGAGGAGAAGAGGGACGCAAGATAGCCCAGCAGTGGATGCTGGAGCTTGAGAACTACCACTTTCTGAACAGAAGAGCCGCCGCGATCACCCAAGGAGATAATCGTGTCTCGCATGCCCTCACCCTTATCAGAGGGCCACATGTGGATGGCTGGGCATGCCAGCACATGAAATGGCTACAGCAAGTCTCCAGGGGCAAAATACAGGATGATGATCCATGGCGCTCCTTCAGGACCAGGTTCCTCCTCGACTATGCAGACATCTCAGCCCCACAGAAGGCACAACAAGAGCTCATGGCGATCAAAATGAGCCTGCAAGAAGGCATTGACAGCTATGTCGTCAGGTTTGAAGACCTTGCAGAAAGAGGAGGCCTTGAACCCAACAACCCTGCCATTGTTTGGTACTTCTGGAAGGGCCTCACCTCTGGACTCCTGAGGGCCTGCCTCAAAGAAAGGCCTGTCCCAGTGACCTGGGAAGAGTGGAAGCATGCTGCCCACACCAATCATGTCCATTGGCAGATCAAGCAAGGGATCCTCACCCAACAGAAGCAGCAGAACACCTTTGTAGGGGCCCAATGAACTTCCCGCTTCCCCTTCCAGTTCCCTACATGAGGCCCTTGCCCTCAGCAGCAGATGCCACACCACCAGCAGCCACTTCACCCAAGCCAGATGGGACCAGTCCCCATGGAGGTAGATCACCTCAGGGCCATGCTCAGCGACTCAGAGAAGGCCCGCCTCCAGAAAGAAGGATGCTGCTACCAATGCAAGAAGCAAGGCCACCTCACACGCCAATGCCCACAAAGGAAGGGCAAAGGGAACTTCCCTTGTGCCGCCAAAGCACAGATAACTCAAGAGTACAAAGATGGGGACCCAGGGGACACTGCCACACCAGCAACTCCTGCCCTGCCAGGAATAATGGCTCTAGAAGAAATCCTCAAAGCAATGGCCACCCTCAGCGACAAGCAGTACAATAAGATGGGTCAGATGTGGGAGACTCAGGGTTTTCAAGGTGCCTGAATATGTCAGCCAGTATTTGGGCAATGTTCTGTCATGATGTGTATCTACCAAGAATCAAATCGTTGCGTATCCCAGCTCAGTTACACACCTTGACTGCCAAGGCCGAGCTCCCTGTCTTCATCGACAGTGGAGCAACAGAAACTTTGTCAGCCCAACATTCATCAGAAGGAACAAAATTGCCACATTACCTCTCAAATGCCCCAGGAAGCTACGAAACACAGATGGAAGCAAGAACAGCATTGGAGAGCTTACCAGGTTCACTGAACTTGAAGTGATCACTGGCAAAAAGAGCCACATCCACCACTTTTACATTGAAGAATTAGGAGGGGATGACCTCATACTGGGCTATCCATGGCTCACTGCAGTCAACCCCCACATTGATTGGACAAAGGGAACCATTGATCAAAATATCACCCTCTGCACACCAGAAGCATCACTGCTCCAGCCCACACCATTAGTACAAGTTGCAGGACTGCGAGTGGACATCCCATTGTGCCAGCCCCTCTTAGAACCAGGAGATGAACTCATCATGTGCCTCTGCAAGGCTACTGTCTCCCAGCACATCGCTGAGGAGGCACAATCAAAGGAAAAGAGGACATGGGACCAAATAGTACCGGCCCACTACCACCACTTCAGCAGAGTCTTCAGCGAGCAGGCAGCACAGCGCTTCCCAGAATCACGACCCTGGGACCATGCCATTGACCTCAAGCCCAACACCCCAGACACCATGGACTGCAAAATCTACCCACTCAACCCCAGGGAACAGGCTGCACGATGAGAATTCATCAAGAAGAATGAGGGCCTTGGTTTAATCCATCCCTCAGACTCCAGATATGGCTTCCCAGTCTTCTATGTCAAGAAAAAGAATGGGGACCTATGCCTGGTCATTGACTATCGAAAGCTAAATGCTGTTACCATTCACAATCGCTACCCACTGCCACTGATCCCAGAACTAATTGATTGAGTGAGAGGGCATGCACTATTCACAAAGATGGACATCAGATGGGGCTATAACAACATTCACATACGCAAGGGAGACCAGTGGAAGGCAGCCTTCAAGATGAACTTAGAACTGTTTGAACCAATGGTCATGTTCTTTGGCCTCACCAACTCTCTGGAGACCTTCCAGACCATGATGAATCAAATCTTCAAGGAACTCATTGACAGTGGCTACATTACAGTGTACATGGATGACATCCTTGTGCACACACCTCTGGACTACCCCCTGCACCGCCGTGTCACTGCCCAAGTGCTAGAGATCCTCCTTGCACACGACCTCTACCTCCAGCCAGAGAAATGCTTGTTTGAGGTCACAACAGTGGAGTACCTGGGTGTCATACTGGAGAAGGATTGCCTCAGGATGGATCCCATCAAAGTCAAAGCAATCCTGACATGGCCCACTCCAAGAAATGTCCAAGATGTCCACGCATTCATAGGATTCTGCCTCTTCTATTGACATTGGATCCCCAAATTCAGTGAAATTGCACACCCCCTGAATGAACTTACACACAAGGATGTCCCATGGGAATGGACAGCAGCATGACAAGCTGCCTTTGATGAACTAAAAGACTGGGTAGCCTCAGCACCAGTCCTCAGGCAACCAGACTTCACCAGACCATTCTACGTCGACACAGATGCATCGCAACATGCCCTAGGGGCAGTTCTGCAACAGAAGGATGAGCAAGGACACCTACATCCAGTCACATTCCACTCTAAAACCTTTGATGCCACCCAGTGCAACTGGGATGTTGCAGATTGAGAAGCCTTTGCAGTCCTGGATGCACTGCGCACATGGAGGGCCTACCTAGCAGGAAGCATGCACAAGGTCATCATATGCACAGACCACTGCAACTTATAGTACTTCCTATGACCCCAGAACCTCAATTGCCGCCAGGCCAGGTGGTCACCGGAGCTCCAGGAGTATGACTATCAACTTGTGCATGTCCCAGGCAAACAACATGTCCCTGCAGACTTCCTATCATGCCCCCCAGGGGAGAAAGGAGAGCACAACAACAAAAACATCACCCTATTCCCACCAGAACACATCGCAACCCTACAATTTGCCACCTTCCCACAAGACTTGATTGAACAAAGGCAAATCCTCCAACAGTATCATGACCACCCCCTTGCAGGGCACCCAGGCATCAAGAACACCCTTGCGCTCCTGTGAAGACACTATGAAGGAGGGAGGGAACTTGAACGATTCATGAAGGAATATGTGCAAGGATGTGCCAAATGCCAAGAAACCAAAGCACGCACCACACAACCAAAGGCAGCCCTCTTCCCAATCAATGTCCCCACAGAAGAAGGGCCTTTCCAAAGCATTTCCATGGACCTGATCACAGACCTCCCCCCCTTAGCAGGACACAATGCAATCCTCACCATTGTTGACCAAGGCTGCTCCAAAGCTGCACGATTCCTTCCATGCTCAACCACCATCACAGGAGAGGGAGTGGCTGCACTATATTTCCGCCACATCCTCCCATGGTTTGGACTCCCCAGACGAATTATCTCAGATCGTGACCCTAGATTCACATCGCACTTTGCACACACACTGGCCCAAAGCATACATGCCAAACAGAACATTAGCACTGCCTTTCACCCCAGGACAGATGGGCAAAGTGAACATGCCAATCAACAAGTAGAACAGTACCTGCGCCTCTGGGTTCCAGACCAACAGGATCAGTGGGCGTACTACCTTCCCATGGCAGAGTTTGTGTACAACTCTTGGCCACACAATCGCACAAAACTCACTGCACACAAACTCCTCTTTGGCTATCAACCTCAATGCATGATCAACAATGACCCCACACACCCACCAGCAGTACAGGACTGCCTCACACACATCCTAGATGCCAGGAAACACACACAGAGACTCCTGAATGCGCCACCTAAGACAACAATGCCTCGGTTCCAAAAGGGACAAAGGGTCTGGCTAGAAGGATGCCACATCAAAACCTATTATCCCTCTAGTAAGCTAGCACCCAAATGCTTTGGACCATTCAAAATCACATCTGTCATCTCTCCTGTGGCTTACCAACTGGAATTGCCACCATCATGGACGATTTATAAGGTGTTTCATGTGGATCTCCTGACACCTTACCAAGAAACAGATGCCCATAGGCCCAATTACACTCACCCCCCACCAGATATCATTGAAGGCGCACCAGAATGGGAAGTAGAATGCATCATGGGGGAGCGCCACTGGGGCAAAAAGCGCAAACACCAGTTCCTAATCAAATGGAAGAACTACCCACACGCTGACAATACATGGGAACCAGCTACAGGAGTACATGCTCCAGACCTTGTCAGCGAGTTCCATCAAAGAACCAAGACGCATTGGGGCAATGTAAGACCTAAGAGGGGGGTAATACATGGAAGGGAGGGATGCGCACACCTCATTTCCACCTCCACAGACAGAGCACAGCCAGCCAGGACACAGGAATTTCCAGTTGGACTTTGTGCACCAGGTCCTTCGTGCACACCTCCAACAGCATTGTCAGCAGCACTTTCTCCTACACCAGAATCAGGATCAGAGATGACGCTTGCCACAATCATTGCCATGTCCAGCAAAGAGAGCTTACCAACATTCTTGCCCCCCATGCAGCTCCCAGACTACCCTGATAGTAAGCTGCTTAGAAACCCAGCCAGAAAGCTGACAAAGGAAGGTTTCTGGCCCAAAATGGCACATAACAAGACAGCCTATAAGACTGCAAAGAAACACCCCCAATCTTTCTCCATCTACCCCCATCCATTCCTTGCAGCTGTGGCTTCAGTCTACCCTAACATCTTTCATGCTTCCTCGTCTCCACAGAATTTTGATTGTGCTGCTATGCTTGCTGCTGCCTGTCACCCTTGTTGCCCTCATCCTGCTTACATGTCTTCCTTGTCTGTGGCATCCTCCATGCCAGGATCCCCCATTTATAAGGGGGACTACAGTGATTTCCTTGCCACTGTAGACCAACCCATCCCTGCCTTGGAGCCCCCGCCAGGTTCCCCCATGACTGATATCGAACTCCCCCCTGTTGATGCACTGGGAGTCCTCACTGCCAACCCAGACACCATCTCCTATGCAGACGACTCTCCATATGCACCCCTTGGCCACTCCACTACCACTCACATCCCTGGCCTCCTACTCACGGATGCCATGGGGAACCCAGTCTCAGAAAGCGAGGAAGAGGGGCCATCCTTTGCCATTGACATGCGTGGGGCAACCACAGGAGAAGAAGTCATCTGCCGCCTCAATGCTATGGTGGTGGAGATCATTGACACCTTGGAGGATGAAGATGTGTGAGGCACTGTCATCGATGCCATGTCCTTGCTCTGCAGCCTTGTGGAAGGGGACTCCGCCCCAGGTATGCCCTCCTGGAACCCTGCCAATGTCCCAGATGAGTGGAGCCCCCTCACATCTATTGATGTTGAGGGCATCGCAGAAGGAGCAGAGGAACAGGATCACCCTAGGCACCCCTACTGCCTCAACCACCCCCACAGCACCTACTATTTCCCTTAGAAGATCCAGGATGGATCTGGCACCTTGGCCACCCCCAAGTACGTTGCCTTCATGTTTGGGCCAAGGACCCAGTCATCCTGGCCACCATGGGGCATGGCAGGGTCATATTCACCTTCCCCCTTCATGCATGCCTGGTACCCCAGCACACATCACACCCACTCCCCCACCTCACGCAGAGGCAGGTCTTAATCTTCTCAGATGAAGGAGGGGACACTGGCTCCTTTTGGCACCATGTAGACAATGCCCTCAAGGCGGTGGGGGACCCATACCTCATTGGGGAAGTTGAGCACCTGTGCACAGCAGAAATGGGGATAGACTCCCATGCAATCGATATAGAAACAGAGAAGCAGTGCCTGGCCAAGGCACAACACCTCCTCAAGTGGCACCAGAGGAGGCTCAACTACTACAAGGACCAGCATCACCAAAGTGTGGTGTGCCTCTCCAATGCAGATGCCTACAACGTCATCTTCCCCTACCTTACCTCCATCCATGCCCTGCTGGGCACCCCAGATGACCAGGTTCTCTCCTACTGCCCCTCCCCTGCACTGTGTGAAGCCCTGGCCAAGGCAGGGTGTGGCAACACACAGCGCCCTGAGCTGTGGACCCTCTCCCAGTGCATCTTTGGGCACCCCCCTCCTAATTCACGATCCCTCCTTGAATGCATCACCCAGGAGGGCTCCCACCTTGAACGTGAGGCCAAAGGGGAGCCTGTGGCTGTAGCAGAGTATGACGTGGATGCCATGGATGCTTACGACTGGACTGACCAAGGTAGCAACTGAGGACAGTCACAGACTATAGGAGAGGGGTGAATGTTACACTCCCGCTTCACTGTACGCTTCATTTCTTTTCATTCTTACTGCCTACTGCTCTCTACACTTCGCCTATGGACTGCTGGGCCCCTACAGCCCATGACCCTGCCTATGCCTTCCTATTTTGCTCTGCATGCCTACCACCCGGCCTGATGGGCCGTTGGGACTGATGCGCATCCACTAGTGCTACATTTGCATGCCTCTGTGCATGCACTGCCTCGGCACCTGTGACTCACACTGTACAATGACTCCAGATGACTCTGTACCAGTAGTGGCGTCCTAGGGACACCATGACTCACTCTGACTCACTATGAGTCATACCTTGATGTACTTATACTGCCTGGTTGTTACAGCTCAACGGGCCGGTAGCACAACTTGTGTGACTTGAGACTGTGTGTGAGACGTGTCACGTGAACGTGATGCAGGAGCACGTGCCTGTGTGTGAGTGACTGAGCATGAGCGCATTGGGCGTTAAGGTAATGAGCTCCTTCCCACGTGACTTGACATGTGGGGCTATTGGGTGACTTGTAATAGAGGCGAAGTAGGTAAGCGTCTAGATAGGGGTGATATCTAGGGACGCGATTCAGAGCTGAGTCTTGCAGCGACTCAGAGAGGCATGTGAGGTGAAGCGAGTTCTTACTACTCTTAAGGGGCTAGACCATGCTTAAGAGAGGAAGCAGGGATGAGGAGTTCAGGACTTGAATTGATTGTGAAACTAAGTCAAGCTTAGGGCTTGACTGGCATAAACTAGAGCCCTTATATAGGCTCTACAGGAGAGGTCACATGCTACTGCTATCTGAGTCACAATGGCGATGCAGTGTGGGTCTAAGTGTGATGTAGGGTCATGCTTGTGAGTCATCGTAAGGGTCAGTTAATAGCATAAGTAGAGCACACAGCAGAAGGCTGTGCTGTATCAGTATCAGTCACAGTAATGCGAGGCAGTATCATATGAGTGCAGCCTGGTCACAGGCTGCGCTGCCAAGCCGGATCAATCAGTCATGAGCAGGAGTCATGGTAGGTAAAAATAGATAGTCCAGACCATAGTAAGTGTACCAGGGATCGTAACACTGGTACGCTTAGAACAGACCCTAAGTCTGTTCTCTTGTAATCTCAGCTTGTGAACGGTCTCCTTCCCTCACTTGTGAACCCCAGTTCCTCTGGTCAATTGCCAGACTTCACACACCCCTTTGTAGAGCACTAGCATATGCTCAAAGGCAAGGGAAAGCTTACCATCAGATGTCACAAGAGTACACCTGCACATGAGAGGTATACAGACCTCTTACCTTTGAGGCCTCAGTCACCAGCATCACCTATGCCCCCTCCTTCGCCTGTGGAGGTACACTCACTCAGTGGGTGTGACAGACCATCACTGCTGCCATGCCAGTGCCATCACCAGCTGCTGCCATGCCAGCACCATGCCACCGTTACTGCTGCTGCGCCAGCACAGTCACCATGACCACTGCTGTGCCAGCACCAAGTTGTGGCACCCCCTCTGCCTACAAGTGTGAATTGGGGCAAGTTTTTTTTTTGGTCATATCATTCTTAACTGACAAAAGTCCCTCTCCTCACAGGTTCACGATGCCCTGCCGCCACATCACCAACACCCCTCGCTCGCAAATGCAAGGTTGGTGGGTGGTTTTGCCCCTATGATGAGTTCACCCCCACATCGCCGCACTGCCACCCACCCTTGCCCACAAGTGCAAGCTGGGCTTCTTTCCTACACCCCACCGCTATGTTGCCACCACGGCTGCTGCCACATCAGCACCATCACTGCTGCTGCACCAGCAGAGTCACTGACTCACTGTGACCACTGACCACTACCATGCCAGCACCCTCCTGCAGTGACCATGCCCATGCCAGCACCGCCGCTGCCACCATGCCAGCAGTGTCACCACACCCCCACCTGTACCACCACCACAGTTGCTGTGGGAGCCTGGTGGGCCTGATTCTTGCCACCCACCCCCTTCCCTCACCCGAAATGCAAGTGGAGGGACCGATTCCTGTGTAGCTACAGCAATGGCAGGGCACAGTGCTGGAGCAGCATGAGCGGCAGCATGGTGGCGGTAGCAACAACTGCAATGGTGGCAATGTGAGGGCAGCAGGCACTGCAGCTGTGGCAGTGATGATGACAACAATGATGAGTGGCACCAATGACAGCAGGAAGCAGCAGCAATGGCAGTGCATCACAATGGCAGCAGCAATGCATGCAGAGCAGCAGCAGCAGCAGCAGCAAGTGGCAGCAGTGGCAGCACATTGGCAGCAGGCACAGCAGTGGCAGCAATGATGATGAGCAGCACCGACAACAGCAGCAAACAGTGGCAATGGTGGCAACGTGTGCAGAGCAGCAGCAGCAAGTAGCAGCAGCAGCAGGCTGGCAATGCATTGGCAGCAAGTGCAGCAGTGGTGGCAGCAGCAGCAATGACAACCTCGAAGACAATGAGTGGCACCAATGACAGTAGTGGCAATGGCAGCACATCACAATGACAGCAGCAATGTGTGCAGAGCAGTGGCAGCAAGCAGTGGCAGCGGCAGCGCATCTGCAGCAGGCACTGCAGTGGTGATGACAGGCTGCTGCTACCTGTATGTACCCAGGGCTCCACATATTTCGAAACTTGTGCTTTTCTTGATCAATGCTTGTAATGTTTCTCCTGTCTTGACAACTTATTTACGAGTACTTGGAAAGTACTTGGGATACTTAGTCACTTATTTGTCTTGATTGACTTGAAATTTCCGAGTCTTGCCCTCAGTCCACTGTTTTCCAAGGCAAAATCAAGGCAAAAAAATGCCTTGACTGGCTTGTGTGACTTGATTATGACTTTGTCACTATCAAGTATGCCAAGTCACTGAGACCTTTTGCTGATGCTTAGTGCCCCAGCTGCAAGGCAACGATCTTTGACTGGAGGGCTGGGAACCTGTGATCTTCACTGGTGATTGCATGACAACCGATGCGTTTATCCACGAACTAAAGCTTTACCAATTCCTGAACTCAGACCATCCTCTTATGATGGACGAAGCTACGTGTATCACGCATGCCCTCACCTACATCCAAGGTCACACAATGACAGAGTGGTGACAAGCCCAAGAAGAATGGCTTATCACAGAGCAGTTCCCAGAATGGGACAAATTCGAAGCCTGCTTCACACAAGATTGGTTTGATGTCAATGAACCTTACTGCGCAGCAGTGCAACTTGACACACTCACCATGACCCATGATGATATCAACGAGTACATCACCCAATTCGCCACCCTCGTGTGCAAAGCACTATACAGAGAAGACAACCCTGTGGTCCTCAAGCAATTTAGACAGGGCTTATCCCTGCGACTACTTGAGACCTGTATGTCTCATGACAAACCACAAACCTGGGAAGCCTGGAAGGCATCCAGCAGAAAGCGGCAGGCCCTTATCACAGCCTTGAAACCACACCTCCAATTGCAATGGGAAGGATGCCACCCACACATCCCATCACCTCCAATCGGCACCCCACCCCTGACACATACACCCATGTCCAAACTGGCACCCATGCAAGTCGATTGAGTTATTACGACGACCAAAGACCAACAGCGCACACAAGGAAGATGTTTCCTATGCGATGGGCAGGGACACATTCAACGTCACTGCCTGGAGAAGATCATGAATACCCCCACAATGCTCACAGCTGTTACGCTCAGCCTTGGGCGTTCTAAGCGACTTGCTTATCGGTGACTTGGTTCAGCCCAAGT
>QLOS01011472.1:1191-25137 GCA_003313725.1 Russula sp. MG48
TCTCCCACATCACCGAACATCGACACCTCCCGGACGCAGAGCCTTTCTCTCGTATCATGGAACATCGACGCCTTCTCCTCGCGGCCCGTCTCACGCGCCAACCTCATCCTCAGCCACCTCCTCGACGGTCCGAAATCTCCGGACATTATCTTCCTCCAAGAAGTTACGCCAGACGTCCGGGCCTCTCTCCTGGACAATGCCAGAGTGCGCGCTGCCCTTCTGGTGACCGACGCCGAGGACCAAACGTCGTTTGAGGGCATGCCCTTTGCGACCATGACACTGCTGTCCAGCGCGCGCTTTGCCTCGGACCTGGATTCCCAGAAGGAAGGCGGCGGCATCAAGGGAGGGGGGAAGTTCATGCTCGGGTGCGTCTCCCGCGTGACCCTCCCGAGCAAGTACGCGAGAGATGGTCTGTACGTCGACATCATCCCCCCAACTGCGCCGGGCACGGTTTTCCGTCTCGTCAACGTGCACCTCGACTCGCTCGGTGATACGCTCCCTTACCGCGCCCAGCAGATAAAGCTGCTGGCCGACGTCGTGCGCGAGCCCGGGTGCGGCGGCGGCATCATTGCCGGCGACTTCAACGCTATCAGCCTCAAGGACGAAGGGCTGGTCGACGAGAACGACCTGGTGGATGCCTGGGTCGCGTTACACGGGAGGGCAGGTCCTGGTGGAGCTACGTGGGGTGTCGGCATGGAACGGCAGGACGGACTGGGGCCGGGCAGGTTGGACAAGGTTGCCATGATGGGCTTGAAGCCTGACGAGATGGAAGTCCTCCGCCCTGGTCGTATCGAGGTTCCCAGGCCGGGCGAGGAATCTGTCGAGATCCCTTGGAGCGACCATCACGGGCTGAGATGTACTTTTACCATCTGAATGCTGTCACGCAGCTTTTCGCTGGCTGCCTCGACGCCTCAGTCGACATGTGTCACGCATGTAAGCACTCACTATGTCTGACCAGCCGACCGATCAGGACAACAGAGACAACACTGCGTACGAGATTAGTTTACCATGTGAGACTGACGGAACAGCCCCTGCGTTAATCTTCAGCACCGTTTTATTTGCTGCGCCGCTGTCCGCGGCACAGTCCGCCCAGGGCCAGCCGGTTCCTGTTCCTTGACAACCACAATTCCGCGCAGCATGTGCCTTGTGGACACGACTCCAGAACGAGCGTTGGCAGGCAATAGTGAGCCAGGACAGGGGACCGACCATCGCTGAGTTGGCATCAGCACGAGATAGCAGGCGGCATACAACGGCGCCAGGATGGCGTCCGAAGCGTGGAGCTGCATAGTATCGTACCATCCAGCTCTGAGCATCTGACAGCTTGCCAGATAGGCTTCGTTGCCGTTCTGGAAGACGAAGGGCCCCTAACTGGGACCCGCCATTGGAATCGGCCATGGCTCAGTAGCCGACAGCGCTGTCGGGATTGATGCGGCTGCTATCAGCAAAACAGAGTTGGTGCAGCTTGGTCACTAAGGACGGCGATGGCTCGCGTGGAAGTTTGCGTGGAGATGGAAGCGGTGGTGCATAGGGCGATGAGAGTCTCAGGGGTGGGCCATATAGGTCCTCCATATCGTCATCTTCGGAATTGACTACAGCGGCAGGTGGGGGTGGCGAGGGAGGTCCATAGGTTGTCGTCCGCCGAAGTAATAGATGTGAAGAGGCCTTACTGAGCCCAGGTGATCGATTGAGTGAGAGGGCACGGAGGTCAAGTGTCGGCGGGTCGATATCCATAGACTCCCATAGGCTCCAATTTAGTCGAGGTAGGGTTGGCAAGACCGAGGACGGGGCTGTCATTAAACGACTGGAAAGGAACATGAGCATGTGCAGGCTCAACGGGTCGGCTTGTCGATTTCCGTGAAAGTGTCCGCAGCACGTAATCATCATCAATAGGTGCACTTCGTCCAAAATAAAAGAGGCACGGCACCAGAGAGATTTCGCGCAGGTGCGGGGCTCGAGAATAAGGGGCAAAGTCAGCTGCCACATTACCGGGCGACGACGGCGCGAAACTCGCAGAAGAGATAGAAGGAAGGGGCGTTTCATGTAGCCACTGGGAGTCTTTTACATCCCTATCTGGGGGAAATGGCACCGTGACATGATGGGCGTCCGGGTGCTTCATATCTGGCCGCGCTAAATTCGTCTGGGGTCCCATCGAGACCCTTGGCTTGCGGAAGCCAAGATCGCTGGCGGCAGGCTCGCCGTCAGATTTCAAACGTGGTACCACACCATTCCAAGATGATGTCTGATCAACGAGATGGATTGACTGGTCCATATTTAACAAGGGGTCCACCTTCTGCTGCGAAACCTTATGGATAGAGGTTGCATGAACAGGGTGTGTTGAAGTGGTTGATACAGAGAGCAGCTGAGGCCGCGGCACCTCAACAATAAACGGGGAAGGAGCTGGACGAGTAAGAGCCTTTTGGAAAATGACCGGAGTTCTGCAAATTAAGTTGACACTGTAAAGAGTGCGATCGAGGGAACAGACCTCTGGGATTGCCTGAGCTTGCGCTCGTCTTTCCCTACAACATCTACCTATCCATGAGGATAACCCATTGTCTACATCGTTGTCATTCGTAGCACGTATAAGAGCGACGAGTTCTGCTTCACCCAAGAGGGGGAATATGACAACCTGCCGTACAGAGATAGAAACAATGAGATATATCGAGAAGATGGCTAGTTTATCTCGCACGATGATGCCATTTCTTCCCGCACTCAGAGCAGGAAAGCAGAATGCTGTACAGGTCTGAGGACGTTCCTTTGCAACGATTGCAGAGGCCATCGATGCCCTTGGGTTAGGGTTTCGTCAATGCGCACGTCATCCTTAATGGGGCGCTTGGGGATGGAGCAGGAGGCAAAGAGAAGTAGTGGAAGACAAGACCGAGATTTTTAGGGGCGGTGGCAAGCGGAGGAGCACACGGAGGTTTTGAGAACAGCAGGATAGTGTACATTCAATCGATAACCGTCGAATTGAGGACATACAGGGAGCTCATGAGCTAAAACAGACTCGGAGATGAAAAATACTGACGTAAAGTAGGGATGTACGCCCTACGGGCCTGCCCACATACTGTACAGTATGTCTCAAATCAATGCTCGGACCTGCGCACGCTCGCAACAAAGTACAAACTAATTCTAAATAGTCAACGCAAACCATGACACGTCCGAGTCGGAAAACCGAGAATCGACTTAAATCAGTGGCTTGGTCCACTTGGATGTATCACGGTTATCCCAGATGTCAAGGACTGATACGGCATCAGTTATACTGGCTCCCAATTAAGTGATATCGAGCGACTCACCCTAGTTCTAGGCCAGATTCCTGTTCTTTTTTCGGATCAAGCTCCATAATGGACAAAGTTCACCCATCGCTCGAGTGAAACACCCTTCTTCGCCCTCAGTGTCTGAGTCGCGTGCCGGAGTGCCCTTGCTGACTTCTCATAGCTGGCATCTTGCGCGCCCGCAGCAAACATCTTGCTATAGAAGGACTCTGAAAGGTCCCGCCCATCGTCATCCACCATCGCCCACATCGTCCCAATCACACTCCTAAATCCACTAAACTGCATCGCAGCAGTCAGATGGAGCACTTCATCGGGCGTACCATCATCTGTTAGCTCCGCAGTATGACAGGCCGCTAGGAATGCAAGTTCTGCAGTGGGAAGGTGAGACTTGGCGATGTGAAGGAGTGTGAGGTGGGTGTTGTGCTGGAGAAGAAAGGATGACTCGAAAGGCCGACCCGGTTGCAGCATGCCGTGGCACGCAAAATGCACCCAGGGGTGCATCGGAAGGCGAGCGATCACGTTTTCAGGTGTCGCTGCTTCTCCTGCGATCCTTGTCACAGAACCGCTGCCAACCAAACATTCGATACTGCGCGTCTCTGAGTCCACTCCGGGAAGGGATTCGTCTGGCTGCCCGACGATAAGTAACGCTGGCTGCCCACTCGCAGATCCCGATGACTTGCCGGTCCTCGACGCTATCAACGCTGAGAGGCTCGGTGTGTATGAACACACGTAAATGTCACAAAGGTATCGTTTGACATTGGTGTGCGAAGATATTGGTCCTGCAGCGTGAATCGGAAGGGAGGACAACACAGAAGTTGGACACAACCAGATTCGGGACTGTTCTGGAATTCCAAGCTCCGTTAACCTCTCGGCAACGGTCTGGCCCACCAACTCGGACAGTTCCTCCAGGGTCTGTCGCAATACGCGATCATATTTTTTTGACTCCAAGCGGTAACTCTTCCGCGTTTCTGACAGCTGATGGGCGAGATTTGTAACTCTATCAAAGAAGTTCGTCGGGGTAGGGATATGAACAACTGGGTGGTTGGACCGGACGATGAGAATATCGGAACAGTAATCGGATAGATTAATGATAACCACCGGACCTGCTATAGCTGCGGCTTGGAGGTGACGAAAGGGGACGGGTCTCCAGAAGTTCTCGAATCCTGGTAATGCTTGGATCCGCAAGACAACCTTTTCCAGTTCCCCTGAGAGCCTGCGTTTCTCCGCCAAGTCACGAGCAAACGTGTCCTTTCTCCCAGTCGCGATACCATCGTCATCCGTTCCAGCTGGAGTCTGCACGAAATCACGAACACCGGTTGTAGTGATTATTGCCTCCAATGCTTGACTGATTTCTGTGAATTTATCTGCCAGAGAATGTTCGACTTCGTGGAGGTGTTCGAGTGGGGTGCGAAGGCTGCGCATGCCGGACCACAGGAGCGCTCTCCCTTGTTCAAGCATCTCGATGGCTTCCTCATAGGCACGGGACTCGATCGCGTATGACGCGGCGTCCATCGGAAGACTCCGAAGGGGTTCAATGCCTCGGTCGCTGATATATTCGTGCCGAGTTTGTACTGTGGGACCTACGTCTATCGCACGTTGCAGTAAGTAGAGGGCCATGCGGTATGCAGTCAGAGCTGAGGAGTGTCGTGTGGCGTGCGCGGTGACTGTCCAGGTTTTAGCTGCTTTCAGTCTATCACGCACACTAGAGAATGGGTATTCGACGGCAGATCGAGACAAAGCAATGGACTCCTCGAGATGTTCTGCATCGCCGGTCCGGGAAAAAATAAAGCGCAAATCACGGGCAAAGTCAGAAAGCATGGAGGAGAAATCTGAATGACCTTCAGGGATTAAGGAAATGGAAGTTCGGTAGTGTTTGATTGCGTCGGCCATATCTTTATCTGTGCCACGGTACCTAAAGCGGTAAACCAGGTTCCTCGCAAGAACGTGAAGAATTCGTCGTGAATCGGGATGTCCAGAGTTGAGTAATTTCGAAGCTTCATAAAGATGTTCAATTGCCTCTTCGAGGTAACCCATGTCACCAGTCCCGTTATATTGTCTTTCAAGACCGAGCGAGAGGTTATATAGCATGTCCGGACGCATTGGGTGCCCTGAAGGTGTGAGAGCTAAAGTTTCACGGTTAAGTTTAATCGTTTCCTCCAAATCTTCCATTCTACCTGTCCGACGGCAGCGCAAATACATGGTATTGGCAAGTCCACTCAAAGCGCCTTGTCGACGTGGGTGACCCCGGGGACAGAGGCGAAAAGCGGCACGATAATGCGAAGTTGCCTCCTCCAAACAGTCCATACGACCAAAGATTTCGAACCGACTGATGAGCGAAAGCCCAAGGTTCGTCAGGAGTTTGTCCTTGTCCTCGTGGCCCGGAGGACATAAAAGGAGGACCTCACGATACTGACTGATTGCTTTCTCAAGATCTTCTGGGTCACCTGTTTGCCTGAAGCGGGTATGATAGACGTTAGCAAGGTTCATGAGAACCCACATCCGCTTGGGGTGTTCCTTGTCCAGGAAGTCAAGCGACTCTTGAAATAGCGTGGCGGCGTCCTTAGCATCGCTCAGGTCACCACTCCGTTCAAAGCGTGACATCAACACCTCCGCAAGGTTGTTGAGATAGGAAGGATGCGATGGGTGATCCAGTGAACAGGATGTGAGCACCGCACGACAGTGGCTGATAGCCTTGGTGAGATCTTCTAACTCGCCAGTTTGGTCATATTTTCTTTTCCAGGTTTTTGCCAGGTTGCTTGCGATGAGGCGATAATCATCTGTGCCTGGAGGGGCCATGGTGATAAGATGTCGAAGCAAGGAGATCGCATCCTCAATGTCCTCCGGTCGCCCTCCAACTTCGAATCTACTGCAGAGGGCATCGGCAAGGCCACAGAGGACGTTGAAGCGCTTAATGTCGGCGACCTCTAGCGGGAGGTTGGAGAGGTGGCGAAAATATGAGATAATGTGATCAAGGTCTTCCCTCGCTCTGAAGTCATCGAAACGAGTGCCAGTGAGTAATGCACGCGTCAGGTGCTCGAAAGTCGAAATGTTCATGGGAGGATTCATTCCACGCAAAAGCGCCTCTGTATATCCCACGATAGCTTGGTCAAGGTCTCTCTTCTGTCGAGTCGCCTCGTAGCGGGACATGTGGCAAGTCGCAATATTGTGGGCAATCGGGGCGCGAGCCGGATGTCGGAAGGGGAGTGTGGATGCTAGGGTCTGCCATCGTTTAAGTTGTGAGTTGGCATCGTTTAATGAATACATCGAAATTTGGGATTTTGAGGATCCTTGCGCCCCATGATTGACGTTGAGGGCCATTGGAGAGCAGCCTCGTGTCCGAGTCGCCCGTGACTTTGTTATCCAAGTCACGAGGATTCTACGAACGCTGCCTGCAGCGTCAACACAACAATAGCGACGAGCTCATGTCGGAACCTTCTATTGCAGAGGTATTCAAACAGTTCTCTCAAGCGACTATCTTTGCAGTGCATCGGAATACCTTCCTCACAATTCTCTTGTTCACTCATTTCAGCTCGTGCTTTACGAACAAGGAGCGCGTGCAAGAGTAACCAAACCGACGATAATCTGCGTGCCCTGCGGCGCGAGCGTGATGATGCGCTTAGAGACCTTAATGTTAGGAAAGACCAAACACGAATCTGGGTTGCAGAGGTAGACAAGTGGAAGTCAGAGGCGCGTCCTCTGTCATGTATCTCCCTTCGTGCTGTGCTTACGCTTGCACTCACGGCAGGCGGATAGAGCGTTGGTCGTGGTGAGGCACACGTCCGCTGCCCGAGTTTACAAATTTCTAACTGACCCACGGGTTCGATGCAGAACACTCACCAAGCTGAGCTGGTCGCGCAGCTCCGGGAGGAAGCGCGGCAATGGAAAGATCAATGCCTGTGCCTGGAGGAGACCGTGACCTTACGTGGAGAAATCAATGCCTGGAAAGACCAATTCCTTCGAATCGACGCAGAGCACACGCACCTTCTCAACCAGTTATCTTCACAGGTACGATAGCTTAACAATATGCCTCCTCGGGCAACATCGCTACCGTGACCTGTTCCAACTATAGGCTACGCCCGCACACACTCCAAAGCGAGTCCCAATTCGGACAGTCGATCCTCCACGAAGCGTGGGTCCACATCGTCACCAACTGCACGCGCCGACAGGCACCAGTGTGAGCACCGACCGCACTCACCCACGAAGGCGCTACCACCCCCTCGGGCGGTCCGCCGCGTTCAGGCTGTAATCGAGGTCCCCGTAAAAGAAGAAGAGGTGGAAGGAGAGTGCTGTGAGCTGGACACGGAGAGGACGCCGGACGCCGGAGTCTTACACCATACATCAACGCCCATCGGCGGCGGCGACGTGAGACGGCGCAAGTCCAGTGCCGACTCGCACCATAGGACCGAGGTCGCGCGTTCGGACTCCGTTGATGAAGGTGAGGAAGGACCGTCGGATGAGGCCTCAGGCGGAGAATACGTAGACGAAGGGGAGGTTGAGAACGCCGGGATGGGTACGCTCACAGCGCGCGGGAAGACCATGCCGTAGGGCCGAAAACACATGTTCCAGCAGCCCGATGAAGAGGACGACGAGTTGATGAAGTATGCCAGCTTGAATGTGCTTCCTCTATCCTACTCAACACTCGCCCATCGTTCGTTGACACGGCCAACTGACTCCACGGGATAATCCCCAGAAGACCCACCCGCACGTTCAAATCCACCTCCCGCAACTCCCGTGTCACAAGAGTAATGTCACGGCGCAGCGTCTATCAGCGACGAACGTTTCAACACAGAAGCGTAGGACGACGGAGACGGGCCCAGGGAATGCGGCACGCGCGAAGTGGCGAAGATGGCCCAGACCTCCCCTCTTCTGCTTCCTGTCCCTCTTATCGATATCGCTTTCTGTATTTATTACCCACTCGGGCTTTCTATATATAGATTAACCATTTCTCCATTTCGGACTGGACCCCATTCTCACGCCAGGGTTTTCATGAATATTAAATGCATCGCAAGTAGAGGCACTCCATGTATTACGCGCTACGCCGAGGATGAACGATATGTAGTACAGTACATCAGAAGTTCATGCGATCCAGGTCCTCTGGGAAAATTACAGGATGTAACTATAGAAATTCACGTCAGCTTGCCGCTGACATGCCCGTTCGTTGTGGCGCCCTACTTGAGGCCGCGTTGCGTTGCGAAGAGCGCGTTATCAAGGATGAACCCACGGTGAGCACGCCGCCCACAATGGCACATGTTCTGTTCGCGTATCAGGACGTTCTGAATCACGGTGAAAGATAGGAACCTATGAAGTCAAAAAGTGCGCAAACGACTGGCGCGTTTCGCGATCCGCAACGAGGATAGGCGAGATTTCGTAACTGAAGAACACATCTACACGGTAGTTGCGAGATCAGTCTCCCGCTGTTCACACAACACAGACCGAGCCATGCATCAACCCGGCATGCCGGCAGCACCGTGATGTATTTGTAACCCTTCGATTGTGTTGCCTTCCTGGCCCGTCGTGAGGTCATGCTCAAAATGTGACGCTATACTAGTGCGAGTTGACGATCTGGCCGTCTAGGGTACGGAATTGTATCGATACGATCTTGAGGGAGTAGTGGAACATGTATTGCGCTTTCGACGTCTGTATCGACGCCTCTAAGCCTCCGGGATGTTCGAAATAGAGTCTACGCACCCTTGCCATATGCTCATCAAGCGGGTTCTGATAGATACCCAGACCTTCGCGCATCTCCTTGCTAACTTGTGCCCAGGACGTGTCCGCCTCGTCATCCGCGGTGAAGTACATGTGGTGCATAGTGTGTGAAAAGTCATGGCAATTACCGTCGTTCAAGTACCACACAAAGTCGTAAATCTGGGGCTGAGCCGCTCGGAACGAGTGCCCGGGCGTGATGTGGATGTTCCCAACAACCTTGTTCACTGGTACGAGGACCGGCGACGTTGCAACTCTCCAATGACTGCCCCTGTATTTGGTCGGACCAGTGTCCTCAACGCACTATGCCCTCTCAGAATCTGCACGCGATGTGAAGGAAAGGAAGACAGGATCCATACCTGGTCAATCGCATTGGGGTTGCCGAAGGTCCAGCCCTTTCGAACGCACGCCTCGCGGACGGCGTCGCACGAGTTATAGCATCCACCCTCGGAGGGTTCTCAGCCGTAGCACGAGCCACAGTGACCGGACGCACGCTGTCCGTTCAACTTGTCGATGTCGTTACGGAGCTCACCAATCTGTGAGGCAGGTACAGCCATACCCGCAGCTATGAGTCGAGTCTTGACGACGTTATGTGTGATATCACACTGGAGCTCTCCGATTATATCTATCAAGTCGAGAGATAGCACTAGGCAAGACTCGTTGTTAGAACGGCGACAGCGGCGGTAAGGTCACTGGGATGGCAGGTGGGGGACTCACAATAGCATGGAACTCTGGAGAACGTCACATTGATGAACGGTAAAACATTTCCCCTCTGCTCCGGTCGACAACCACCGATGTGTCGACAAACTTCATAAGTGTGAACGACAAGGCGATCGCGACAGAGACCAGGGTCACTGCAAGGACAAAATCAAGCACGCTATTTCAACTGGATCCATGCAGCCAAGAATATACACATGAAACATTCCCGTGCGTGTCCTGACTTTGACGTCCTCCATGGTCTGCGCGTTTCGTGAGCGTTGAAGCCAGTACGAGCGAGTGTAGGGCGCATGACAGACCTTGCCAAAGGCATCCATGGTCTCGAGACCGCCGAAAAAACTCTTGGCCGGCATTTTGACTTGTGGCTAGGCGTATGAAAAGATATAAAAAGGAAGACGAGAATGAGAGCAGAGTAGAAATGACGAAACAAGCCTGACGTGTTCAATTCGCGTCACGCGCCCGCCTGAGGAACAGCCTGGCCTGTTCGGTCACGGTACTGTAGCTCCGGTTTCGAGAAACCGGGCCTGCCAAATCGACGTCCGAATTCGGCAAATCGGCTGTCTCGAAATCGGGACGTTCGATTTTGGCAGGCGCCGGTTTCGAAACCGGAGCTACCGAACGGGCAATGGTTATCGTCGACAGTACAACTGGAGAGCCAGATGTAGCCCGTCTGTTTACACTCCTCTCGGACCTTATGGAGCAGACGAATAATCATCACCTCCCAGTTACATGCGCAAGCGGGCGGGATAAAGGTTTGTAACTACCATACCGCCCGACCTTCTCGATGACAAGGAGGGAATAGACACAAGCAATACACTCGCAGACAGGCTTTGTATTACGACGGTATGCAAACAGTAAGCATCTGCCCATGCTTTGACTCACGAGGAATGATCAGTTTCGACATGGATATGAAGAAAGGTTTGCCGCCGTTATACGCAATATGTCATGGTGAGGCTGACTGCTCCAGAGGAGTATGATGCAGAATTGGAGCACATGAACGCTGCGATGATCGCGGAAAATCTGGCTCTGCAACACGACAACAAGCAGTTAAACACGTGAATCAAAGAGTATGAAACGACACTCAAAACCGTCATGAGTCTTTTCAGACAGTGTGCAGTGCGTCCCCCGTTCTCTCTGTTCGCCTTCTGTCCGCTTCTCCTACAGCGTTGGAGTTGCGGAGTTGTTAATCCAGCATGGCGCGGATGTTAACTCCCGGAACAGGTTAGAATGGATCCCATTGCACGAAGCATCGCAGTGCGGACATCTCGACCTCGTGTGGCTCTTACTTGATCAAGGCGCTGATATAGACGTACAGTTGCTCACCCTCGGAACTCCATTGGATTTCACATCATTCCACCGTTACCTCGAGATTGTCGAGTTACTAATCGAACGGGGTGCAAATATTCATCTGCAGAATGATGAAGGCTGCACTCCATCTCAGGTAACATCAAGAAGTGGAGAGCGGGAGGTTACACGATTATTGTCGGAGTATGGCGCATATTGAGGACGGTGTAGAGTATCACCGAATATGGTATTGCTGTGCAGGTTCAAATACACATTTCCCTTGGCCTTCTGATGTACTGTAATGTACTGTAGTTCGGTGGAAGCGATTGACTAGCACAGTGATGCCATCTACATTCTTTCTAGTAATGAATTTAACATTCATCTTTACACAAAGACAGTTTGGCATGCCGCACTGGTCCGAGTCGACAGCGTGGAGTCATCGCCAAATGAGGGTGTTCGAAAATTGTGCGGCGCTGATGAGGCGTCAACGCAAGCGAAATTGCATAAGTGTACGGAGCGCGAGTACAAAAGCACAGGATGATCGACGATTTTTATGCGCATAATGCCCGAAAAGCTGGCATATGTGGGGGAACAAGACTGATTCGATAGAGCTTGAGCCCGGCCCGGTGGGAAGGGAAGGACAGAGGTCACATGATGAAGAAGTCAGAGTCGACCCCTCTCTCCATCGGCTCAAGTCACGGTACCCTTGTTCGACTTCAAGTTAGCATTCTCCCTGTTGGCGGCAGTAGTGGTAGGAAACTCCCAACCGCTCACTGCCTTTCAAAATGTACGCCCCAAGGCCATGAATACGATGCGGTCCTTCCATCAAGCCCCAAGGAGTGGGAACGGGTTGACACGTGACATTCCCTGGCTCGTCTCAGCAATTCTACACCCGGGCCACTCTAAGGTTCTGAGAACATCAAGTGTGATTATAGCAGGTCTCCTAGAGTTGCAACTGTTCGTACAGATCACACACAACAAATACATCAATCACGATACGGGATCCGTCAAAGTCCTTGCCCGGGCCGTCGTGTGCGGGGTTCTGGAGCTTCGGCTACACAACACGGTAAGCTGAAAGTAAGAGGAAACAAGAAGACAAAAAGGTTACTTTTATCGTTCAAGAAGCAAACCAGGGTGTACACCCAGAAGGTTCTAGGTCACCATATGCGGCCCATTCCAGACAGTATTTCGATCGATCTTTGGCGTTTGTGGTATGCGGTCGCGACTGTGCGCAGGCCGGGCGTGGGAGTGGCGTCGTCGACTTGGTGATTGGCGGTCGACTTGGCGCAGTTGCACTGCCCTCATGCCGCCCTCCTTTCAGATGCTCACTTTCCCTCTTCTTCCCTTGGTCTAAAAGGGATGTCAACGCCACTACGCAGAAGCGTAAACCGGCCATAAACATGGAAGCGAAAACAAAACGAGGACCCGGACGTTGCTGGCGTGCTCACCTGAGTTTGTGCCAGGTTTAGTAGACATGGAGAGACAAAAGGCTGTGCGAACGTTTGTTGCTCGTCTCTGCTTGTTGGGGAGCCCCCATCTTCCTCAAGCATAAATAGGCCCGAAAACGAGTATCTCCGAGTATGAGACGACTTGTGCGCCTGTTGTGGCGGCCGCGCTGGGCCTGGAATCCCAAAGAGTCGCCCAGAGTTCGGCCTGGATCGGTCCTGGACCGCGGTTCTGCGCGCCACCTAGGCAATTTCCGGGTCTCGACATCGGACAGCATCAACCAAGCCGCTCGGGCGGTTTGAACGACGCTCAAGACGGGATGGTTAAGAGGCGTCAAAGGAACCGGGAGATGGCGTGCGTGACATCGTGTCCAACAACGGAAGACAGAGCCAGTGGCTAAGGGCCCGATCGGCTGGGGTATTATCGTACGAGGCCTTAATAGACAAATTTGCCTAGCTAGAGTGGCGCGACTTTGTCACAGAAAGTCACAGATAGTCACATTTAGTCACTCTTGCCTGCGGTTCTCTGAGTCAGTGCCGCAGAAACAAGATGGGCCGTGGATGGTCTACTACCACAGCAGCTCTCCAGGCAAAGTTTGAGAATGAGCAGGCCACATGGCGATGGGCTGCAGCACTGATAGGGGCCCTCACAGGTGGGTTAGCAGCAGTAGCCTATACTGCAAGGCATACCCCGGCCCACGTCCAAGCTTGGATGTATACCTCAGCTGTCACTGGTCATGCCTGGCTCAAAGAGCTCCTGGTGGACCACCCTGATCGATTTCATAATCAAATGGGGATGTCAAAGCATGTCTTTCAGCAGCTATTATGCAAACTACAGGAGGGCTCAGGGCTCCATAATACAAAGCATATTACGGTGGTCTGCAGAGGAAAGCTCACAATATTTCCCTACCTCTGCACAACTGGTGCTACAAGCCGTCTCCTACAGGAGAGATTCCAGAGGGGTCTGTTGTTCAAAGGAGTGTTTCTTTTGTTTAGCAGAACCAGAGTGAGAGCAATGCGGCGTGAGGGGGGAAGGGAAACAAAAAAAAAAAGGCACAAAAATCACGGCGTGACAGCCCAGGTACCATACTAGACGCGTCCCGAACACCCTGATTTGTAGGCTAGCAGGCCTGTTACCAGTGGCTTACGTTTTCGCGGGGCCTCGTACGATAATACCCCAGCCGATCAGGCCCTAAGCAGTGGGTATCGCAAGGATGGCTGGAGAGAAGGTGTTATAATTGCTGAGAGCGCTCGAGGCGGGTGCAGTACTGTACCCATCCTGTACACTTCCCCCGTCCGCTTTGGATCTCTCACGAACATGAAGAGCTCGCGCCTTAGCTTCAAACGAGCGACTTTTTCCTAGATGCCCGAACGCGCAAAATACGATGCAAATACTCCACGGGGCTCTCCGCGCTCCGCCCGTGCTGCCTCTGCCTCCGTCCAGTCCGCAACCAAGACAAACCCACCGCGCCTCTTGCCCACATGACGCACGGCCTCCGCCTTGCACATGCCCTGGCGCGGACACGCCGCCTCACGCTGCACATGCTGCTCCAGCACCCCAAGTATGTCCGGGTCCTCGGCCGCCAGTTCGGGCAGCACGCGCAGTTCTGCTGGATACAGTAAGTCTAGCGATACATCACGCGGCTTCCGCCGCTCTACCATTCCAGGTCGGTGCGGGTCCTACGTCGCCAGTGCGGGAAACACACGTGGCTATTCTGGATACTGTAAGGACGGCGATAGCTCGCGTGGAAGTTCGCGTGGAGGTGGAGGCGGTGGTGCATAGGGCAATGGGAGTCCCAGGGGTGGGCCATATAGGTCCTCCATATCGTCATCTTCGGAATTGACTGCAGCGGCAGGTGGGGGCGGCAAGGGAGGTCCATAGGTTATCGTCCGCCAAAGTAATAGATGTGAAGAGACATTACTGGGCCCAAGTGTTCGATTGAGTGAGAGGGCACGGAGGTCAAGCGTCGGCGGGTCGATATCCAAAGGCTCCAATTTAGTTGAGCCTGAGTTAGGGTTGACAAAACCGAGGATGGGGCTGTAATTGAACGACTGGGAAGGAACATGAGCATGTGCAAGCTCAACGGGTCGGCTTGTCGATTTCCGTGAAAGTGTCTGCAGCACGTAACCGTCATTTATAGATGCGCTTCTTCCAAAATAAAAGAGGCACGGCACCAGAGAGACATTGCGCAGGTGCAGGGCTCGAGAATAGGGGACAAAGTCAGCTGGCACATCACCGGATGACGGCGGCGCGAAACTCGCAGAAGAGATAGAAGGAGGGGGCATTTCATGTGGCAACTGGGGGTCTTTTGCATCCCTATCTGGGGAAAATGACACCATGGCATGATGCACGTCCGGATACTTCATATCTGGCCACGCTAAATTCGTCTGAGGTCCCATCGAGACCGTTGGCTTGCGGAAGCCAAGATCGCTGGCGGCAGGCTCGCCGTCAGATTTCAAACGTGGTACCACACCATTCCAAGATGATGATGTCTGATCAACGTGATGGATTGGCTGGTCCAGATTGGACAAGGGGTCCACCTTCTGCTGCGAAACCTTATGGATAGAGGTTGCATGAACAGGGTGTGTTGGAATGGTCGATACAGAGAGCAGCTGAGGCCGCGGCACCTCCAGGTCAATAATAGACGGGGAAGGAGCTGGACGAGTAAGAGCCTTTTGGAAAACGACCGGTGCCTGAGTTCTGCGGACTGAGTTGACACTGTACAGGGTGTGATCGAGGGAACAGACCTCTGGGATTGCCTGAGCTTGCGCTCGCCTTGTCCTACAACATCTACCTATCCATGAGGATAACCCATTGTCTACATCGTTGTCATTCGTAGCACGTATAAGGACGACGAGTTCTGCTTCGCCCAAAGGGGGGAATATGACAACCTGCGTAAGGAGACAGAAACAATAAGATATATCGAGAGGATGGCTAGTTTATCGCGCACGATGATGCCATTTCTTCCCGCACTCAGAGCAGGAAAGCAGAATGCTGTACAGGTCTGAGGACGTTCCTTTGCAACGATTGCAGGCCATCGACGCGCTTGGATTAGGGTTTCGTGCTCTTATTCAATTCGCATGTGTATGTCTTAAGGGGGCGCTTGGGGAGGAAGGCAAAGAGAAGTTGTGACCGAGATTTTTAGGGGTGGTGGCAAGCGGAGCAACACTGGAGGGTTCGAGAACAGTACGATAGTGTACATTCCGTCGGAGCTCATGAGCTAAAACAGAGAGATGAAAGGTGAGACGATAGGATAATACCGACGTCAAGTAGGGATGTACGCCCTACGAGCCTGCCCATACCGTACAGTACGTCTCAAATCAATGCTCGGACCTGCGCAGCTCGCGCTTGCTTTGAGAACAAAATACAATCTAATTCTAAATAGTCAACGCAAACCATGAAACGTCCGAGTCGGAAAACCGAGAATCGACTTAAATCAGTGGCTTGTTCCACTTGGATGTGTCAAGGTTGTCCCAGATGTCACTGACTGGTACGGCATCAGTCATACCGACTCCCAATTAAGTAATATCGGGTGACTCACCACAACTCTAGGCCAGATTCCTGCTCTTTAATTAAGCTCCGTAGTGGACAAAGTTCACCCATCGCTCGAGTGAAATACCCTTCTTCGCCCTCAGCTTCCGAATCGCGTGCCGGAGTGCCCTTGCTGACTTCTCATAGCTGGCATCTTGCGCGCCCGCAGCAAACATCTTGCCATAGAAGGACTCTGAAAGGTCCTTCCCATCTTCATCCACCATTGCCCACATCGTCCCAATCACGCTCCTAAATCCACTAAACTGCATCGCAGCAGTCAGATGGAGTACTTCATCTGGCGTATCACCATCTGTTAGCTCCGCAGTATGGCAGGCCGCTAGGAAGGCAAATTCTGCAGTGGGAAGGTGAGACTTGGCAATGCGAAGGAGTGTGAGGTGGGTGTGGTGCTGGAGAAGAAAGGATGACTCGAATGGCCGACCCGGTTGCAGCATGCCGTGGCACGCAAAATGTACCCAGGGGTGCATCGGAAGGTGAGCGATCACGTTTTCAGGTGTCGCTGCTTCGCCTGCGATCCTTGTCACAGAACCACTGCCAACCAAACATTCGATACTGCGCGTCTCTGAGTCCACTCCGGGAAGGGATTCGTCTGGCTGTCCGACGATAAGTAACGATGGCTGCCCACTCGCAGATCCAGATAAGTTGCCGGTCCTCGATGCTATCAACGCTGAGAGGCTCGGTGTGTATGAACACACGTAAATGTCACAAAGGTATCGTTTGACATGGGTGTGCGAAGATATTGGTCCTGCAGCGTGAATCGGAAGGGAGGACAACACAGAAGTTGGACACAACCAGATTCGGGACTGTTCTGGAATTCCAAGCTCCATTAACCTCTCGGCAACGGGCTGGCCCACCAACTCGGACAGTTCCTCCAGGGTCTGTCGCAATACGCGATCATATGTTTTTGACTCCAAGCGGTAACTCTTCCGCGTTTCTGACAGCTGATGGGCGAGATTTGTAACTCTATCAAAGAAGTTCGTCGGGGTAGAGATATGAACAACTGGGTGGTTGGACCGGACGATGAGAATATCGGAACAGTAATCGGATAGATTAATGATAACCACCGGACCTCCTATAGCTGCGGTTTGGAGGTGACGAAAGGGGACGGGTCTCCAGAAGTTCTCGAATCCTGGTAATGCTTGGATCCGCAAGACAACCTTCTCCAGTTCCCCTGAGAGCCTGCGCTTCTCCGCCAAGTCACGAGCAAACGTGTCGTTTCTCCCAGTTACGACACCATCATCATCCGTTCCAGCTGGAGTCTGCACGAAATCACGAACACTGGTTGTAGTGATTATTGCCTCCAATGCTTGACTGATTTCTGTGAATTCATCTGCCAGAGAATTTTGGACTTCGTGGAGGTGTTCGAGTGGGGTGCGAAGGCTGCGCATGCCGGACCACAGGAGCGCTCTCCCTTGTTCGAGCATCTCGATGGCTTCCTCATAGGCACGGGACTCGATCGCGTATGACGCGGCGTCCATCGGAAGACTCCGAAGGGGTTCAATGCCTCGGTCGCTGATATATTCGTGCCGAGTTTGTACTGTGGGACCTACGTCTATCGCACGTTGCAGTAAGTAGAGGGCCATGCGGTATGCAGTCAGAGCTGAGGAGTGTCGTGTGGCGTGCGCGGTGACTGTCCAGGTTTTAGCTGCTTTCAGTCTATCACGCACACTAGAGAATGGGTATTCGACGGCAGATCGAGACAAAGCAATGGACTCCTCGAGATGTTCTGCATCGCCGGTCCGGGAAAAAATAAAGCGCAAAGCACTGGCAAAGTCAGCGAGCATGAGGGAGAATTCTGGATGACCTTCAGGGATTAAGGAAATCGAAGTTCGGTGGTGTTTGATTGCGTCGGTCATGTCTTTCTCTGCGCCACGGTGCCTAAAACGGCAAAGCAGGTTCCTCGCAAGAACGTGAAGAATGTGTCGTGAGTCGGGATGTCCAGATTTGAGTAATTTCGAAGCTTCACAAAGATGTTCAATTGCCTCTTCGAGGTAACCCATGTCACCAGTCCAGTTATATTGTGTTTGAAGACCGATCGAGAGGTTAAATAGCTTCTGCGGACGTATTCGGTGCCCTGGAGGTGTGAGAGCTAAACTTTCACGTTCAAGGTGAATTATTTCCTCCAAATCTTCCACTCTACGTGTCCGAAGGCAGCGCAAATGCATGGCACTGGCGAGTCCACTCAAAGCCTCTTGTCGATGTGGGTGACCCCGGGGACAGAGGCGAAGAGCGGCACGATAATGCGAAGTTGCCTCCTCCAAACAGTCCATGCGACCAAAGTATCTGAAGCGATTGATGAGCGAAACCCCAAGGTTCGTCAGGAGTTTGCCCTTGCCCTTGAAGCCCGGAGGACATAAAAGGAGGACCTCACGACCCTGACTGATTGTTTTCTCAAGATCTTCTGAGTCACCTGTTTGCGTGAAGCGGGTATGATAGACGCCAGCAAGGTTCATGAGAACCTGCATCCGCTCGGGGTCTTCCTTGTCCAGGAAGTCAAGCGACTCTTGACATAGCGTGGCGGCGTCCTTAACATCACTCAGGTCACCACTCCGCTCAAAGCGTGACATGAACACCACCGCAAGGTTGTTGAGATAGGAAGGACGCAATGGATGATCCCGTGAACAGGATGTGAGCACCGCACGATAATGGCTGATAACCTTGGTGAGATCTTCTAACTCGCCAGTTTGGTCATATTTTATTTTCCAGGCATTTCCTAGCTTGTTTGCGAAGAGGTGATAATGATCCGTGCCTGGAGGGGCCATGGTGATAACATGTCGAAGCAAGGAGATCGCATCCTCAATGTCCTCCGGTCGCCCTCCAACTTCGAATCTACTGCAGAGGGCATCGGCAAGGCCATTGAGGACATTGAGGCGCTTAATGTCGGCGACCTCTAGTGGGAGGTTGGAGAGGTGGCGAAAATATGAGATAATGTGATCAAGGTCTTCCCTCGCTCCGAAGTCATCGTAACGAGTGACTAATGCACGCATCAGGTACTCGAAAGTCAGGGGAGGGTGATTCGTTCCACGCAAAAGCGCCTCTGTATATCCCACGATAGCTTGGTCAAGGTCTCCCTTCTGTCGAGTCGCCTTGTAGCAGGACATGTGGCAAGTCGCAATATTGTGGGCAATCGGGGCGCGAGCCGGATGTCGGAAGGGGAGTGTGGATGCCATGGTCTGCCATCGTTTAAGTTGTGAGTTGGCATCGTTTAATGAATCCATCGAAATTTGGGATTTTGAGGATCCTTGCGCCCCATGATTGACGTTGAGGGCCATTGGAGAGCAGCCTCGTGTCCGAGTCGCCCGTGACTTTGTTATCCAAGTCACGAGAACGCTGCCCGCAGCGCCAACACAACAACAGCGACGGGCTCATGTCGGAACCTTCCATTGCAGAGGCATTCAAGCGACTGTCTTTGTGGTGCGCCAGATAACTTCCTCTTTTCACTCATTTCAACTCCGTGCTTTACGAACAAGGAGCGCGTGCAAGAGTAAACCAAACCGACGATGATCTGCGTGCCCTGCGGCGCGAGCGTGACGATGCGCTTAGAGACCCTAATGTTAGCAAAGACAAAACACGAGTCTGGGTTGCAGAGGTGGACAAGTGGAAGTCAGAGGCGGGTCCTCTGTCATGTATCTCCCTCCGTTCTGTGCTTACGCTTGCACTCACGCCAGGCAGATAGAACGTTGATCGCGGTGGGGCACGCGTCCGCTGCCAGAGTTTACAATTTTCCAACTGACCCACGGGTTCGATGCAGAACACTCACCAAGCTGAGCTAGTTGCACAGCTCCGGCAGGAAGCACAGCAATGGAGAGATCAATGCCTGCGCCAGGAGGAGACCTTACTTGGAGAAATCAATGCCTGGAAAGGCCAATCCCTTCGAATCAACGCAGAGCATACGCACCTTCTCAACCAGTTATCTTCACAAGTACGTTAGCTTCACAATATGCCTCCTCGGGCAACATCGCTACCCTGACCTGTTCCAACCATAGGCTACGCCCGCACACACTCCAAAGCGAGTCCCAATTGGGACAGTCGATCCTCCACGAAGCCTGCGTCCACATCATCACCAACTGCACGCGCCGACAAGCATCAGTGTGAGCACCGACCACACTCACCCACGAAGGTGCTACCACCCCCTCGGGCAGTCCGCCGGGTTCAGGGTATAATCGAGGTCCCCGTAAAAGAAGAGGTGGAAGGAGAGTGCTGTGAACTGGACACGGAGAGGCGTCCGGCGTCCTACACCATACATCAACGCCCACCGGCGGCAGCGACGTGAGACGGCGCAAGTCCAGTGCCGGCTCGCACCATAGGACCGAGGTCGCGCATTCGGATTCTGTTGATGAGGGTGAGGAAGGACCGTCGGATGAGGCCTCAGGCGGAGAATACGTAGACGAAGGGGAGGTTGAGAACGCCGGGATGGGTACGCTCACAGCGCGCGGGAAGACCATGCCGTGGGGCCAAAAACACATCTTCCATCGGCCAGATGAAGAGGACGACGAGTTGATGATGTATGGCAGCTTGAATGTGCTTCCTCTATCCTACTCACTCGACAGTCGCGTCCATCGCTCGTCGACACGGCCAACTGACTTCAGATAATCCCCAGAAGACCCACCCGCGCGTTGAAATCCACCTCCTGCGACTCCTGCGTCGCAAGAGCGTCATTAATGTCACGGCGCAGCGTCTATCAGCGACGAACGTTTCAACACAGAAGCGTAGGACGACGGAGACGGGCCTAGGGAGTACGGCACGCACGAAGCGGCGAAGATGACCCACACCTCTCCTCTTTTGCTTCCCGTCTCTCTTATCGATATCGCTTTCTGTATTTATTACCCACTCGGGCTTTCTATACATCGATTAACCATTTCGGACTGGACCCCATTCTCACGCCGGGGTTTTGAATATTAAATGGATGGTAAGGCATCGCAAGTAGAGGCACACCATGTATTACGCGCTACGCTGAGGATGAACGATACGTGGTACATCGGAAGTTCATGCGATCCGGGTCCTCTGGGGAAATTACAGGATGTAACCATAGAAATTCACGTCAGCTTGCCCCTGACATGCCCGTTCGTTGTGGCGCTCTTCTTGAGGTCGCGTTGCGTTGCGAAGAGCGCGCTATCAAGGATAGAACCCACGGTGAGCACGCCGCCCACGATGGCACATGTTCTATTCATGTATCAGGACCGTCTGGATCAACGGGGAAGAAAAGAACCTACGAAGTTAAAAAGTACGCAAACGACTGGCGCGTTTCGCGATCCGCAACGAGGATAGGCGAGATTTCGTAACTGAGGAACACACCTACACGGTCGTTGCGAGATCAGTCTCCCGCTGTTCACACAACACAGACCGGGACATGCAACAACCCGGCATGCCGGCAGCACCGTGATGTATTTGTAAACCTTCGTTTGTGTTGCCTTCCTGGCCCGTCGTGAAGTCACGCTCAAAGTGTGGCGCTATACTGGTGCGAGTTGATGATCCGGCCGTCTAGGGTACGGAATTGTGTCAATACGGTCTTGAGGAAGTAGTGGAACATCTATTGCACTTTCGACGTCTGTATCGACGTCTCTAAGCCTCCGGGATGTTCGAAATTAAGTCGACGCACCCTTGCCATATGCTCATCAAGCGGACTCTGATAGATACCCAGACGTCCGCGCATCTCCCCGCTAATTTGTGCCTTGGACGCGTCCGCCTCATCATCCGCGGTGAAGTACATGTAGTAGATAGTGTGTGAGAAGGTATGGCGATTACCGTCGTTCTTCAAGTACGGCACAAAGTCGTAAATCTGGGACTAAGTCGCTCGGAACGAGTGCCCGGGCGTGATGTGGATGGATGTTACCAACAACCTTCTTCACTGGTAAGACGTTGCAACTCTCCGACGACTGCCCCTGTATTTGGTCAGACCAGTGTTCCTCAACGCACTATGCCCTCCCAGAGTCTGCACGTGATGTGAAGGAAAGGAAGACAAGATCTACACCTGGTCAATCCCATTAGGGTTGCCGAAGCTCCAGCCCTTTCGAACGCACGCCTCGCGGACAGGCATCGCACGAGTTACAGTATCCACTCTCGGGGGGTCCTCAGCCGTAGCACGAACCACAGTAACCGGACGCACGCTGCCCGTTCAACTTGTCGATGTCGTCACGGAGCTCACCGATCTGCGAACCAGGTACAGCCGTACCCGCAGCTATGAGACGAGTCTTGATGACGCTATGTGTGATATCACGCTAGAGCTCCTCGATTATATCTATCAAGTCGAGAGATAGCACTAGGCAAGACTCGTTGTTAGAACGGCGGCGGCGGGAAGGCCACTGGGATGGCAGGTGGGAGACTCACAATAGCATGGAACTCTGGGGAACGTCACATTGACGAACGGCAAAACCTTTCTCCTCTGCTCCAGTCGAGAACTACCGATGTGTCGAGAAACTCCATAAGTGTGAACGACAAGACGATCGCGACAGAGACCAGGGTCACTGCAAGCACAAAATCAAGCACGCTATTTCAACTTGATCCATGCAGCCAAGAATATACACATGAAACACTCTCGTGCGTGTCCTGACTTTGACGTCCTCCATGGTCTGCGCGTTCATGAGCGTTGAAGCTAGTACGAACGAGTGTGGGGCGCATGACAGACCTTGCCAAAGGCATCCATGGTCTCGAGACCTCAGAAAAAACTCTTGGCCGGCGCTATGCGTATGAAAAGATATAAATAAATAAATAAAGACGAGAAGGAGAGCAGAGCCGAAAGTGAAAAATGACGAAACAAGCCTGACGTGTTCAATTCGCGTCACGAGTGCGCGCACTCCCGCCTGAGGAACTCAGAGGAACCATCAGCAAAAGTGCAAAAAGATTATTGGGCATGATCAGGCCTGATCATGTCTATCATGTCCATCATGTCCATCATGCCCGATCCCACTGTAGACCACATGATCTAGCTTGGGAATGTTAGGATCGATGTCACTGATTTATGATCATCCTCTATCATCTATTGTCCTTGAAACAATAAAAGCTTATAAGGGTTATTGGACTGTATTTCAGATATTCCCAATTATTTTCATCTTAACCTTGTAATTTGAATTTTAATTCAATCATATGTTGTTTATTATTTTTTTTGATGTTTCTTAGTTTCTCAAATAATTAACGCTAGTGCTGACTAACTGGGGGGGACAATTGACGGGTGCAGGATTTGAACTCTCAACTCGCATGTGACTAGCATGTGATGACTTAGACAACTTTGCCATTGCACCAGGGACACTCACGTGATATTTGCCAAATGTCCTATCTAAACGCAATCCGCAGTCGTGAAGGGGTCCTGTATACCCAGCGCCAGGAGAATTAAACCTTTGTCGTCTCAGCGCACCTGGGGATATATAGCCAACTCTGCTGATGCAGTGGTGATGGTGGTGATGCCAGTGCTGGTTGTACGGTTGCGAGCGTGATGTGTGAATGGAATCATGGGAAGGATTGGTGTGCGCCCGGCTCAGGGTGGCAGTCCATGAGTTGTTGAAGGAGTGCGGCTTCGGGTTTGGAAGGTACCAGTCAAAGCCAAAGCAAGATGCCTGCTGTAGCGCGCAAGACGGCGCGCCAGTGAGTTCAAGGATTAAGAGCTGAGAAGAATAGGACAAGAGGAAGGTCAAAGATTGACCACCGAGTGGGAGCGAGCAGGGCACGTGGACAACCCACCATGCTCAGAATGTTCCATAATATGGTATGCCAGTGGGCGTAAGCCCAAACGGTGCTCCCGAATCTAAATCTAAATTGTCTGGCCATGGTGAAGAAACCGAGGGTGTTCCAGATGCCCTGCACATATGCGTTTGGACCTTGATGATGTACCCCGTGGTGCTGTTGCTTGCGAGCGTGGCGCAAAGTGGCAAGAGGTACATTGTTCAATGGCGTGTCACCCGGCCCATTGGCATGAACAGTTGCTGCAATATATTGTGTCTCTGTTTAGGCCGCGTGACTCGAGGATGATACCTGTAATGATTGC
>QLOS01011485.1:0-14591 GCA_003313725.1 Russula sp. MG48
GTGTGGGGAGCGAATGCACCAAGTAGCGGCCCTGGCGTGCTGTGCAGATAGAACTTGATCGAGCTCTGCCGTGCTATCTACAATGAGAGGGTCGAAAGGCACAGAGCTTGACTGAACATAGAGGATGTGAGTTCACAAAACACAGCAGAACAACTTGAATGGAAAGAGGAAGACACGGCTTCTCTTTCGAGAAAATGTTAGGTGTGACAAGGCATCAGAGAGCTTTGGCTTTGATGATGTTGGGTCAGGAGTATCTGGCTCTGACGAGGAAGACGTGGATCGCTCTAAGTGAGGGAGCAAATGACAGCAAGTAGTGGCCCTGGCGTGCTGTGCAGATAGAACTCGATTGAGCTCTGCCGTGCTACCTACGATGAGAGGGTTGAAAGGCACAGAGTTTGACTGGATATAGAGGATGTCAGTTCATGAAACACAGCAGAACAATGGAAAGAGGAAGACTCACAACATGCTGTGGTGGCGCTTTCTCAGCGTCGCGAATAGATTGAATTGAGTACCTAGTATGCCAGCAATGAGGTCTTGTAAGGGACACCCCAGATCATACTCTGCATCGCTGGGGCCGACATCTCGTCTATCGCCTCGCCCACCAAGACCAGTACTGAACATGCAGATTCGTGTAGATGGTGAAGCAGGCGTGACAAGGGCATGCGCGTGAGTCCAAAAGTAGAATGTTTCAGGGAAGGGCCGAGACGGAAGCAGAGGGTGAATCGAGACGACAAGGGCTCGACAGTGTTACAATCTCTGGTACGCTTGCTACGGTCCGGACTATCTATTTTTACCTACCATGACTCCTGCGATGACTGATGAGATCCGGCTCGGCAGCGCAGCCTGTGACCAGGCTGCGCTCATACGATACTGCCTCGCGTTACTTGTAACTGATACTGATACGGCACAGCCCTCTGCTGTGCGCTCTACTTACGCTATTGGCCGACCCTTACGATGACTCACAGATGTGACCCTATGTCACATCTTGGCTGTACTGCATCGCTATTGTGACTCAGATAGCAGTAGCACGTGACTCCTCCTGTAGAGCCTATATAAGGGCTCTGTTTTACGCCCAGTCAAGCCCTAAGCTTGACTTAGTTTCGCAATCGATTCTAGTCTCGAACCTCTCACTCCTGCTTCCTCTCTTAGACGTGGTCTAGCCCTCTAAGAGCAGTAAGAACTCGCTTCATCTCACACACCTCTCTGAGTCGCTGTAAGACTCAGCTCTGGATCGCATCCCTAGATATCACCCTTATCTAGACGCCTATCTACTTCGCGTTTACTCCAAGTTCCTTGTCATCCCCGCGATCACGTGGGAAGGGTCACGTTACCTTCGTGCTCAAGCAACTCGCACTCAGTCACTCGCGCATAGGCACGTGCTCTCGCATCATACTCACGTGACGCGTCTCGCACATAGTCTCGCATCGCACAAGTCGTGCTACCGGCCCGTCAAGCCGTAACAGACAGGGTTTTGACGCGAAACAGGGGATGACGGCAGAGGCGGGGAAGGCGACGCGACAAGGCAAAGACAGAGACAGGGAAAGAGAGAGCTTCCTTTCGTCCGACCGCAAGCATGAGACGGCATGTCAGCCCAGTTTGACGCAATGAGGATTGAGGTAGAGAAGCTGAGAGGGAGAGATTTCACATAGAAAGATTTCGAGAACTAAAGGAAGTGTAATAAAACTTGTTTGCCCTTAGCAGAGCTTCCACGGCACCTATATACATGAGTGCGTGCCAGTATTTGGCCACGATTCGGCCGATACTTTGGTCGAGGAATATTAGAGGGAGGGGAGTATGGTTAGTGGTCTAAGGAACATCGAGCGACGTCGGCCGAATAAACTAAGACACATCTAGAGAAAAGGAATGACTGGTATGAGTGGGATTAAGGAGTAGTGGTGTTCAAGTAAATTTTTATAGTGATCTAGTTGAAAAAATGGGAAAACCCAACACCTCCACCAACACGCCTATAGTTGGCCACCTGAGAAACACGAGAACGATGCCGCTGAGGAGGCAGGCGGTTCCGCGTAGCCTGTTCCCCTGCGCAAAACAGTAGAACGTCCCCTGTGGCCCTATGAGGAAGAGTCTGCCGAGGGAGAGGGACTGAGGGCCAAAATTGTGGTTAGTAATAGCTAACTAGGATCAAAGAGAGGTTTGCACACGGCTACGAGGGCAAGGAAAGCACTGTCAGAGGAGAGGGTGACGCTGAGTATCATGATGCGTTGCAGAAGAGGATGAGGAAGGTTTGGAATTAGAGACGAGTCTGATGATGATGAGGAAAACGAGGAAGGAACGGCTGAGGGTGAGAAAGTGCCAGGCGCTGGCGGATTATGAAGTGGTTTCGAATGCATGGTGGTCGATAAATTTGTTGACATAATAGGCTGTAAATCCATCGAGGGAATTATGACATGTGATGGCTCGCGGAAGACGGGCACAACCAAAGCTGGGAAGGAGGTGTGCAGCACGGAAGATGGTGTCGAGGTGAATAATAGACATGACAGGTGAGCCATCACAAGCCATCTCCGGCTTTACCATCCACATCCCTGTGTCTTCATCGCACTCCTCTCCGATAAGTGAATACCGGTGCACAACCGCACAGGGATAAGTTGTGTCACAATATTTGAAGGAAAACAAACACCAAACACGACCAACATTGAGGGCACGCATGCCGTTGAAGTGTGGGCGGGTATTGACAAAGACACAATCATATCGGGCTGGGCCTTGTCGCCAAGCACTTGTAGCTCGTATGTGTTCATGGTGCATGCCACCAACCCCACTCGGATCACTTGGGGCATAGAACGTGGCAGTAGCCGAAGGGAAAAGTGAGATTGTTCCAGTAAAATTAGGGCATGCGCTGAGAGAAACATCAGACGACGTAAGATGACTCTCAGGGTATAGCTGGTCATATAGAAAGCGTCAGATAAGCTGTGGAAATGTAGGTAGATTGATTTCGGCAGCAAGATCAGATGGTCTGAGCCTTCGTTCTGTTGCAAGAATTGAAAATGGAAAAGATGCAGATAAATTGCAAACTCACAAACGGTCCGTGCTAGTTCAATTCGAGTGAGTACAGTTGAACCATCAGCACGGCCATCATCAATACTGTCGGCATAATTTTTGTCATCAGCATCATGGGTGTGATTTTCACCGTCATCATCAAGAAGGGCCTCATTACGCAAGGTTTCTGGTATAGGTGTTAATACTACTTGAATGCTCAGGGAGAGTAAGACGTACCAATCGTTTGTAGTTTGGCAGAAAGGACTGTTCCGTCAAGCATTCCACGGTTGGTAAAATCAACACGGGCGGTGGCTAGCTTGTCCAGGCGCTGGTTCGTGAGTAACAACTGGCCTAGCGCTTTGTAACGGTTTGACCGTCGCCAAGGCTCCTTAACTGCCTTGATATGCTTTGATTCTGTAATCGATGAACAGAGGCCATTTGGGGCACCAAAAGCGTGGATTAGTGAGGGGTAGTGGAGAAGCGAGTGTTGCCTTGGAAGCGCAAACCCATCTGGACGAACACCAAGCTCCTCAAAAATCGTCCGATAGTTGTGGTATCGGATAATTGTGTCGTGTAAATCCCAAACGGTCTCCTCTGTAATTATGTTGTGCTGAACAATGTAGCAAAATTCCAAAAAAGCTCGAAATGCCTGCATGTTACGGCTTGAGGGGCCGTGGGCACGACTTGTGCTGCTAGGCGTGTGGCAAGAGTGAGCACGTGTGAGGGCAACGAGCACGTGGTCCTGAGCGAGACACTTCCGGTGGTCTCGATGATGCAAGAGTAAAACAGACTCTTCGGAGTAGAACGGCTAAGTCACGGGCACTTGTGACTTCGTGCTCAAAGCTAAGTCGTTGCAGCCGACTGTAGAAAGGCGTGGGAGCAAAGCAGGATAGTGCCAAGTGAGCACTAAGGCAGGGATAGAGGCAGAAGGGCAGTGGGAGCGTCTTAGAGTGGCAAGCTCAAGAGTCAAAGCAAGGTCCGGTCTCGATTATGAAACTAAGTCAAGCTTAAGGCTTGACTGGCGCAAAGAGAGCTCCTTATATAGGGAGCTACAAGAGGGCACGTGCTAACTACTACCTGAGTCATAACGAGGGTAGTGAGTCAGTCCAAGATCTGGAGCTAAGTATAGTAGTGGAGCGATGGCCACATCACTCCACATGAGTCACGCATGCTCCACAGGTGTCATATCGTACAGTAAGCAAGCGTGAGTCAATCCGAGTCACGTACGGGGTAAGGGTAAGCATATGGGCGTAAGCATACAGGAAAACAGTCTGCAGTCCGCAAGGGGGATCGTAACACCGCACTGCATCGCGAGGAACGTGGCCTTCGATAGCTGGTAGATATACCTGTAATACATTGAATCAGTGACCAAATTGGCGGATAGAGACAAGAGAAACAAACCTTCATCAGGGCCTTTGAATCATCACCCGTCCACTGTTTGAACCCTCGACCTTGAGGAAAGTGGCGTAAGCCTGCAAACGGTGCCGCAGCAGCAATTCTAAAAACTCGAATCTTGCGACAAAAACTGAAGATAGTGAATCCTACTTACCGACGATCGATATCATCTAGTATTGGCTTTGCTCTTGTCTGACCGTGTTCAAGAATGAGGTATTTTTCGACCCAGCTGACTAAGTGATCCTTGAACGTCCCTTTGATTAATTGGTGTAGAATATCGGGGGCGATGAGCTCATGAATATCAGCCCAAGGAAAATCATTTGTAAATGGCTATATATCATTTCAGTAATGAGTAAGAGGGAAGATAATAAAAGACGTACTATAACATCCCCGACGAGACCATACTCAACCCAAAGTGTCCCCAACTCAAACCCGCTCACTAGTAATTCCGTGTGCTCATGAGAGCGCCACCCATCCCCCCCATCCAAGTCTGTTTGCTTCGCAGTACATCTGGCCGCAACTGTAAGAGATATGGATTGAATCGAGAAGGTGCTTACCGCGGGCACCACCCTTGCACAATGCAGGTAAGCAAAACTTGCTCAGGGTAATCCGCGATGTAAGGTCCAAGGCCATAGACTACTCGCCAGAAGTGGCCATCACTGCAGTACGTTACCTCTGGAGTTGTCATTCCTGGCCTGAGACTTTCGAGGATTTTGGAAAGCGAGGAGTGGAAAAGCTGTCGTCGGAATTTCCGGAATTTGGCACTGTTTGCATGAACATTGTCAGCTATAATATCATCAGTGAGGCACTAAATACGTAACAAAGAAAGCTGACTTTTTGGAATCGCAAGAAAACCAACAAGGACGAGGGCACCAAGGTGCGCGCGGCATATGTTGTTGTGGACATTGCCAATTGACGCATAAAGGGGATAATACTCATTGTGGCCAGTAGCGACAGACACGGTTGTTTTGTTGCTGCCAAGGATAATTGGGACGAACATAGCACCATGGGTTTCAGGATCTTGAGCTATCATGTCCTTCAGAGAAATCAGTGAGATGAGGATGACTTGACGAGAACTTGAATGCTTACTGCCTGTTCCCAAGCCCAATCTCCTGACATGAAGTTCTGGTAATGACGATGACCACTACCCTCAAACTCCTGGACAGGTGCGTAATCGATCTGGCCTTTGTAATCTGGGTTGGCGAGTATGTCCTTTACAAGCATGAGAGGATCACGAAACCACACTTCGTATTTTGAACACATCCATTCCGGCACTTCGCCCTCAGGTAGCTCACCAGTAAAAGTTAGAGAAAAAGACTGCCATGGGATACCACCCAAGGGTGTCGAATCAATAGTCTCATAAAGATCTGAATGGTTAGCAAATGGAGGTGAATCGTTATGCTCGAGAAGGGTCGCTGCCCAGAGGTCGAGTAATGTGTCAATATTTTTTGTGGACATTTGAGTTTTACAGTATAAAAATTCAGCACTCTCAAATTCAATGCGATTTCGGTATGGGGTCCAGTCGTCAGGACTAGGGCCAGGGCGACAGGGAGGGGGAGATTCTTTGGATAAGTAATTGCCGTTCTCATTGCAAGGGCTTCCTGGAAAGAATATTACTTAGCCATTAGGCAAAATAGAGGGAGATTTTTTACCGGCAAGAAGTGGATGGTAGCATCTGAAAATGGAAGCGGAACCATTATTAGGGCACTCACTGGTGGGTACATTGTGTACATCGTCCATTAGTATGTCATCTTCGCCCAACAGAGGAGAAAGCGGTGGTTGAGGAGGCGGCGATGGCCGACAAGGCGATGGTTGAGGAGGTGGCAATGGCCAAGGAGAAGGTGATCGCTGAGAGGAAGGTGACCGGCTTGTTCGCAATGGGATCAAACAGCGGTGATGAAAGCGGAGATGCTTGGTGCACCCAGCAGCGCTCCGGAACCATCGCAAGCAGCCAGCAACAGTGCATGGCAACTGAACAGGGTTATATTGTTTTCGTCAACGTGCGTCTAATTGGCGAGGCATGTGTTAGACTTAGTAATTTGAAGATGATCTATTTAGTCGCATGGTGAGACAATTGGTGGGAAACTGCGGGACTTGGAGGAAAAAAAAAGTTGAACTGTCATGGTGAATAACTTGACGACTTGACAGCTTACTTGGCTCGTGTCTCCCTTCCTCCCTTCCTCAGGATGTCCAGCGATATTCCACCACGCCATCCAACAACACGCTCAAAAAATGCGAACCAACATCCAGGGGCGATAGTCGCACCAAAAAGAAGACGAACGAAAGCTGAAAAGGCTCACGATGACGAAGTACAGTGTGTCATCAAGGAACAGAGATGTTATGATCCCTGATACACTTGCTACAGTCCGGACTATCTATTTTTACCACCATGACTCCTGCTGTGACTGATGTGATCCGACTTGGCAGCGCAGTCTGGTTGCACTCATACGATACTGCCTTGCGTTACTCGTGACTGATACTGATATGGCACAGCCTTCTGCTGTGCGCTCTACTTACGCTATTGGCCGGCTCTCACCATGACTCACAAGTGTGACCCTATGTCACACTTAGGCTGTACTGCATCGCTATTGTGACTCAGATGGCAGTAGCACGTGACCTCTCCTGTAAAGCCTATATAAGGGCTCTAGTTTACGCCAGTCAAGCCCTAAGCTTGACTTAGTTTCGCAATCGATTCTAGTCTCGAACCCCTCATCCCTGCTTCCTCTCTCAGATGTGGTCTAGCCCTCTGAGAGCAGTAAGAACTCGCTTCGTCTCACACACCTCTCTGAGTTGCTGCAAGACTCAGCTCTGGAACGCGTCCCTAGATATCATCCTTATCTAGACGCCTACCTACTTCGCGTTTACTCTAAGTCACTCGCCATCCCCGCAGTCACGTGGGAGGGATCACGTTACCTTCGTGCTCAAGCAACTCGCACTCAGTCTCTCGTGCATAGGCACGTGCTCTCGCATCATACTCACGTGACGCGTCTCGCACATAGTCTCGCATCGCACAAGTCGTGCTACCGGCCCGTCGAGCTGTAACATAAGTCAAGCTTCCTTCACCGTTGTGGATGGTGCGCCACCACATCAGAACTCACCTGAAAGAAGATTATCCTAGACCACCCACGATCCGCACGTTCCGGATACTAGCCTTCGCCGACGCCGTAGAATTTGTCCCAGGAGTAGCAAAACACAAAACCCATCAGGAAAGACACGCGGGCTTACACGCATACTTTTGCAGAAGCCAGTACTGCCCATATCATGGCATGCAGTAAAAGACTATACCCAGTATAGCAAGGAAGCCTGCACACTTCGCAGCAACACTGGAGATCAACACATACGACGAATATCTCCGCCGCTTAGGACACCTCTACGAACGCAAATTCGTCCTCGATAGCTGGGGTCAACAGATCGACCAAGCAGCAGACCAACACAAACTCATTTGCCCGGTCACGTGTGTGACAAGCCCCACAGAACTTCACCGATCCCTCCAAATCAAAGTGATAGTCTTCGACCAAGTATACAAAGAGTGGCAAGACAAGTTTGTAGCCCTTGAAGCAGCACTCGCCCTCTTACTCCTCATCCAGCGCTCTGGAGAGACAACGCAGAACTCATAGATACCGCACACCAGCAGAAGTTGACCCAGATCAACTAGCAGAAGCCCTCGCCTGGACAGAAAGACAACTCGCCCGGGCACAGAACAACGTCGAAACCCACGCACGCGTCTGCCAGTACACGTGCATAGGGGAGTATAGTGATGTCCACGTACTCCTGGACTGCATCCTCCTAGACATCCACGCATTCGCACTAGAACTTGAACACATTGTTAACGCCTACTTTGAGGCAGCAGGCTTTCCCTTGTAAAAGGAAGAAAAGCAACCCTGGAGATAATCAGAGCTGATATCCGCGCAGATGCACTCACCAGAGTACCTGTCAGAAACAGGGACGACCTCCCAGACTACATCAAAGGCGAAGCCTATTGGCGACGCAATCAGCAAGACACCCATTGGTGTTACCACATCCGCCTTTTCACCGCAGTAGGAATCATCGAGAGACCTATCGAGTACATCAATGACGACTGGTATATCCTTGACTACAATCAAGGAAGCTATGTCACCAGCCTCGCGGGACTTCTTGACCACGAAAATGTCAACGAAACAGGACTAGGCCACAGCTCTCTTAGGCCAGAGTCACCAGAAGCAATCGAGGTAGACCCTCCAAGCGCTAACGCATCCTCCTTCCAAAGCGCAGACGAAGGAGAAGAACCCACCCCGGGACCAGCTCCACAGGTCATCACACCGATAGAAGAGTTCCTCAGCATAGGACTCCAAAACGTAGCAACACTACAAGGAAGCAATCTGCTTCAACCAGAAACAGGCGCAACCCCGCACCTACTCCAAATCACGCACGCAGCAACACAGCCAACAGCACCACCACCTATCCTCCAGCCACCTAATCCGCCAATCATGGCCACACCAGCACCCGCAGCAGTAGCAACAGCATCGAAGCTAAAAGGAAGGGAACCCACAACCTTCGAAGGAGACCGCACTAAAAGCGAGGCGTTCCTTAGAGAGTTTAACCTCTACAGGGTCCTGAACCGCAACGATGAAAACATGACTAGCCCATATGCCAGGGTTGCCCTGGCACTAACCTTCATCCGAGGACCTCTTGTGGATGACTGGGGGGACGCGCAATCAGCCAGCCTCATGACAAAGACCACCTGTGCAGTAAACAGAATCGCAGAAAACGACGAAGTTCTCTGGACCAGCTTCGAGTCAGACTTCAAAGGACGCTTCACGGACACGGCCAAGGCCCAGAACGCGTACAATAAACTAATGGCTCTCCAGATGCAGGGCAGCGACATCGATGGCTACATCACGTCGTTCAACCACTATGTCATCAGTTCAAACTGGACAATGGGCAACCAGGGAACCCTGGAGAAGTTCAAAAGGGGACTCCGCAGAGGGATCGCCCTCAGTGTCATGAACCGGGAAAACATGCCAACGACAATCGAAGACTGGCAGGAGGCTGCCAGGAAGGAAGTGCTTAGGCGAGCGCAAATTGACGCTGACCTAGGACCGGCACCACAGCGCGGACGTTTCATTCCGCGCCCTGCCTTCTTCAAAGCGCAAAACAAGCCAACCTCGAAGCCAAAGAACGATGGCTACGCACCCATGGACGTGGATGCGGCACAAACAAGCGCGCCGCCCCACATGGGAGAGCCCCTCACTGACGAAGAACGCCAACAACTTTGAAAAGAGAACAAGTGCTTCTACTGCAAGGCAGTAGGGCATACGGCCAACAAATGCCGCAAAAAGCAAGCTGCGAGACCACCGCACGCATCGCGGGTCGCAGAAATACAAAAAGAGGAGCTCGCGCCAAGCGACAGCGCCAGTCAGACCAGCTCCCAGACAGCAACCAGCGACGTTGTCACCCAAATACGTTCCATGACCATGGAGGAGCGAAGGGGCATCTACGATACCATACTTACTGAAGATTTGGATTTTTAAAGAAGCTCGATCTATCGGCCTGGGACCAAGCTTTGCACATATGTACCATGTACGTGTCTCATCGGAATAGCGTTAATGTTGATATTCTCTTTTCGAGCACAAATGGGAAGGCCAAGGAAAAAGCCCTCGTAGACAGCGGGGCAACGGACAACTTCATAGACCAGAAGACGGCGTGACGACTGCGCCTGGTTCCCCGCAAGCTAAAGGAACCGCGGCTGCTCTACAATGTAGATGGCACCGAGAATCGTAGCGGTCGGGTAGTGAGCTACTGTGACCTGCTCATATCCAGGAACAAGAACGAAAGCATACAGCGCTTCTACATTGCCAACCTAGGAAGGGACCGCATCATACTAGGCTTCCCATGGTTACAGCACTTCAACCCACAGATCAACTGGACCCAAGGACAAGTCGGTGGCGAGCCCTTTACCGCCAAAATCACTAGCAGGCGAGCCCCAGATCCCCTGAAGAACCTGATGAGGTACGCACAGCTACTGGGGGCCACGCTAAGGACGCAACAATGGGAGGAGGGAGACACGCTTGTCCTCCGAATCAACTGCACCAACATAGCACAGGAATGGGCTATTAAGGCCCACCAGCAGCGCACGGCGCCCACAGCAAAGGATGTTCCCCCGGAGTACCAGCGACACTGGCGTGTGTTCTCGGAAGAAGAAGCTCAACGCTTCCCGCCTGCACGAGAGGACGACCATGCCATCACCCTCAAGCCCGACGCACCCGCCACCCTAGACTGCAAAGTCTACCCCCTCAACCCGCAAGAAATGCTCGCAGCGGACAAATGGATCCAAGAACACCTGGAAAAGGGATACATCCAACTGTCAAAGTCACCATATGCAGCACCCTTCTTCTTCATCAAAAAGAAGGATGGCTCCCTCAGACCAGTACAAGACTACCGCATGCTCAATAGCTGGACCATCCGAGATGTCTACCCACTTCCAGACATCTCCGTACTCACTAGGAACCTTGAGGGCCGAGCCCTGTTCACCAAGTTTGACATACGGTGGGGATACCACAACGTCCGCATCAAGGAGGGCGACCAATGGAAAGCGGCCTTCAAAATGCTGCAGGGGCTATTTGAGCCAAAGGTGATGCTGTTTGGCCAGTGTAACACGCCAAGCACTTTCCAGAGAGTCATGGACCGACTCTTACAACCGCTAAAGCTGAAATACCCAAGGATGGTGTTCGTCTACATGGACGACATCCTCATTGCCACACCACTTGACCTCAAGCTGCATCAGCACATCGTGCATGAACTCTTGGACCTCTTCGAGGCAGAGTCGTTCTTCCTCAAGCCACAGAAGTGCCTCTTCGAACAGAGACGCGTCGAATACCTCGGACTGATCATTGACAGCGAATCACTTCGCATAGAATCCAGTAAACTCACAGGAATAAAAGAGTGGCCCAGAACCCTCAAGAGCGTCAAAGAACTACGATCTACGCTAGGAGTACTTGGCTACCAAAGACCATTCATCCCGGGATTTGCGGAGATCGCCAGACCCCTCACCAACCTGCTCAAAAAAGGGGTGCCGTTCATCTGGACAGATGAGTGCACACAAGTGGTGGACAAACTGATCAACATTGTCACCAGCGATCCAGTCCTCTGGCAACCCAGTCCCGCACGCCCCTATGAGCTAGAGGTCGACGCCTCTCAGAACGCGACAGGAGCCATCCTGTATCAATGCGATGCCCAGGGCAGACGACGCCCAGTGGGCTACAATTCGAAAACCTTCACCGCTGCAGAACGCAACTATCCTATATGGGATCGAGAGTTCCTCGCTATTGTGCGAGGCCTGGAACACTGGTGCCATCTCCTTATGGGCGCGCAGCACCAAGTAGTGGTCGTCACAGACCACAAGAACCTCCAGTACTACCGCTCACCCCAGAAGATAAATAGGCGCATAGCGCGCTACATACTGACCCTCGGTGACTATGACGTCACCTTAGTCCACCGCCCTGGCGCAAGCAACCGGGCCGACGCCCTGTCCCGCCGACCAGACTTCAATGACGCCAGTTCTGACAACGAAGAGGTCATCGCACTCCCCGAACAGCTCTTCACTAACGCCGCAGAAACCGTGGACATGGAAGATGACATCATCAGCAGACAGAAGGATCACGAGACCATCCTTAGCACGTGGGCAAAGACATACCCACTGGAACGCCGGCCTGGTGGCGCCTGGTGGCACGGCAGTCGCCTGGTTGTCGTGGCAGACAACAGCCTTAGGAGGGGAGTAATTTCCCTTCATCATGACTCACAAACCGCCGGCCACCCAGGAATCCTCAAAACTTGCCTAATGATTGCACAGAACTACTGGTAGGGCGTGACACGGGTAACCCCCGGGTGGGATTTCCCGAACCTGCACCCGCACCCGTCAAAACCGCACCCAAACGGTTTTGGGTGTGGTTAAACCGTAAGAATTCACGGGTTTTTTTAAAACCACGGTTTCATCGCGGTTTTTTGCGGTGTTGTTGAAAACCGCGGGTAGTTGAAGCAAAAAAAGAAAATAATATTAAAACAGACAACGGCCATAAGGGCACGCGAGGGAACTACAATGTAAATACATGACCCCCTAACATCCCCAACCACAAGCGTGCAATCTGCGGGTGCGCAGGCGGGTGTGCGTGCGACGTGCGTGAGTTGTGCGTTGTGCGTGAGGACATCGTGCGGGCGTGCGGGCGTCGTGCGGGCGTCGTGCAGGCGTGCAGACGTCATGCGGGCATCGTTCGGGTGTGCGGGCGTCATGCGGGCGTCGTTCGGGCGTGCGGACGTTGTGCGGATGTCGTGCGGGCATGCTAGCGGCGTGCGAGCATGCGGGCGGTGTGCGATCTGCCAGCAGGTGGCGATCAGCGTATGGGCGTGCAGGCAGCGTGCGATCTGCCAGCGGAGGGCAATCAGCGAGCGCGCAGGTGTGCGAGCGGCCAATCTGCGGGTGCGATGGCGGCCGCGTGACGGTAAGCAGCGCAACCCCTCCGACTCACAGTTGAAGCGAGGGAGGGGGGAGAGACCAAATATAATTTATTACAACTAGTAACTATTTATTCTATTCTACTTATTACATGCGAGTGCATGTGGTGTTACAATCTCTGGTACGCTTACTACGGTCCGGACTATCTATTTTTACCTACCATGACTCCCGCAATGACTGATGTGATCCAGCTTGGCAGCGCAGCCTGTGACCAGGCTGCGCTCATACGATACTGCCTCGCGTTACGTGTGACTGATGCTGATACGGCACAGCCCTCTGCTGTGCGCTCTACTTACGCTATTGGCTGACCCTTACGATGACTCACAGATGTGACCCTATGTCACATCTCGACTGTACTGCATCGCTGTTGTGACTCAGATAGCAGTAGCACGTGACTCCTCCTGTAGAGCCTATATAAGGGCTCTAGTTTACGCCCAGTCAAGCCCCAAGCTTGACTTAGTTTCGCAATTGATTCTAGTCTCGAACTCCTCACTCCTGCTTCCTCTCTCAGACGTGGTCTAGCCCTCTGAGAGCAGTAAGAACTCGCTTTGTCTCACACGCCCCTCTGAGTCGCTGCAAGACTCAGCTCTGGATTGCATCCCTAGATATCACCCTTATCTAGACGCCTATCTACTTCGCGTTTACTCTAAGTCACTCGTCATCCCTGCGGTCACGTGGGAAGGATCACGTTACCTTCGTGCTCAAGCAACTCGCACTCAGTCACTTGCGCATAGGCATGTGCTCTCGCATCATACTCACGTGACACGTCTTGCACACAGTCTCGCATCGCACAAGTCGTGCTACCGGCCCGTCGAGCCGTAACATAAGTCAAGCTTCCTTCACCATTGTGGATGGTGCGCCACCACACCAGAACTCACCTGAAAGAAGATTATCCTAGACCACCCACGATCTGCACATTCTGGATACTGGCCTCCGCTGACGCTGAAGAATTCGTCCCAGGAGCAGTGAAACACGAAACTCGCCAAGAAAGACACGCAGGCTTACACGCATACTTTTGCAGAAGCCAGTACTGCCCATATCACGGCACACAGTAAAAGACTATACCTGGTATAGCAAGGAAGCCTGCACACTTCGCAGCAACACTGGAAGTCAACACATACGACGAATACCTCTGTCGCCTAGGACACCTCTACGAACGCAAATTCGTCCTCGATAGCTGGGGTCAACAGATCGACCAAGCAGCAGACCAACACGAACTCATTTGCCCTGTCACGTGCGTGACGAGACCCACAGAACTCCACAGATCCCTCCAGATCGAAGTAATCATCTTCGACCAAGTATACAAAGAGTGGCAAGACGAGTTTGTAGCCCTTGAAGCAGCACTCGCCCTCTTACTCCTCGTCCAACACTCTGGAGAGACAGCGCAGGACCCATAGGTACCGCACGCCAACAGAAGTTGACCCTGATCAACTAGCAGAAGCTCTCGCCTGGACCGAAAGACAGATCGCCCGAGCACAGAACGACGTTGAAACTCACGCACGCATTTGCCAGTACATGTGCGTCGGAGAGTACAGTGACGTCCACGTACTCCTGGACCGCATCCTCCTGGAAATCCACGCATTCGCATTAGAACTTGAACACATCGTCAACGCCTATTTTGAGGCAGCAGGCTTCCCCTTGTAAAAGGAAGAAAAGTAACCCTGGAGATAATCAGGGCTGACATCCGCGCAGACGCACTCACCAGAGTCCCTGTCAG
>QLOS01011487.1:0-21798 GCA_003313725.1 Russula sp. MG48
GTCAACAGACACAAACTGTCGGTTTAGTGGGAACACTGCTGTCCCCCCACACGCACAACTTTTCCGGGAATCCGGTGTATAAAACTTGGTTTCGCTACGGTTGCGAGGCACTCGATGGGGTCCCATGTCCATACCCGTGATCTTGTGCCTGCCCCTCCTTCACAGCACAGGTTTTAGTCCTGTGAAATCGATTGAAAACTGGGGCATTGCCACAGATGCGGGCCTGGGGGTGGGTGCGAGTGGCGGCCGGGTACGGGTGCACGGGTGCGATAGAGCACGTAGATCAGCGACGGGGATGCGTTTTGGCAAACTTTGCTAGCAAACGCTCCCGGGAACGCGGCGTACTTCTCAAGCTTGAGTGCACACCAGCAATAAGGCTACGGGAGGAGATCCCGAATCCATGGCGCGTCTGGAGCAGTGCCACACACAACTTTTCCCAAATGGCTCAGGTTGCCTGCGGTTCGTCAAACCTGGACCTGTTGTTTCTATGTCTGCGACACAAGTTCCTGATGGTACGTTGTACTGTACTGTACAGTGGCGGAAGAACCGGGCTTGAGTTTGTTCCGGTGCCGGAGCGTTGCAGCCTGAGCGTTCAGATCACCATATTTGTTGACCAGCCGTTGACCGGAAATTTTACCGCCTTTTGGTGGCTCAGCCGGACCATAAACCGAAAATATGGTATGTTTTCAGTGACATTACATGAGGATATGATATACTCTAGTACGACAAAGCTTGTCCGCTCTCGGCCCTGGTAGAGGAAGGGTGAGTCAGACAACACTGTGCCAGAGGGACTACGAGATGAGGGTATTGGGTGTGTGTCGTACTATGACGGACGGTGAACAGAGAGTCGGCAACGAGGGAGTCACGGCGTTGTGCACGACGCGCGGATCCGGGCGACTACCGCGGCTCGGCGCACACCTAGGAAGCTCTGACCCCTGCTCAGCAAAGAATTTCGATGTCATTGTAGGGACCGTCGTGGTTCATCTCGTTACCAGTCCAGACGTAGAGGACTGCACCAACGATGCGTAGATCCAAGGGGTTGTCTTTCCCGGGGCACGCGTCCCACTCTCCAGGCTGCTCGATGTGGATCTCGCCGCTCGGGTGGTGATACCTGAGAGACTCGCCTGGCACAGTCGGGATCGGGGCTAGCTGGTTATTGATGTGCGTCACGTTTCCAGGAAGCTGCGCGTCCACGAGGCCATTACAAGGCCATCGTGGCACACCAGGGAACCAACACGTCTCAGGTGTGCGTAGATTGGGTTGTCTATAGTGGAAATCGGGGCTTTCTCTGGGAGCTAACAAATTAACGCTCTCAGCCTTGCGGATCTGACCGACGCAGAGCTGTTCTATGTGACCCTCAACCCGAAGCTTTTCCCTGGCGTATCATCCTCGGTTCAGGTTCACGCTGGATTTGCCGAAGAACAGGCCAAGTGCGAATGCATACTTTCTCTAGTATTCTCAGCTCAGCGTTTACATCGATTCCATAGGACCGCATCACAGATCCTCTCCGCCGTGCAGAACGTAATCTCCACGCATGGTACCTCATGTGTAACGACAGCGAGGCAATCCCTCTGAGCGGCACTCGCACTGCTCGACAGCGTCTACCTCCGATTGCAACTGTCTGCTAATATTTCTGTCCACTTGGTCGGGTATTGGCTTCCTCGCGTCGGTAATCAGCGGTGGGCGGAGCCGGGTCGTACCCCCACATACCCTGTAGACAGTCTCGGCGAGCAGGATAATAAAAAAATAGTTCTCAGCTCAGTGAACGTGCGCACAGTACTGTACCGCATCACCGTCTCCACCTACAGCGACATGATGGATTTGCTTGGCAGTTCACTGGCGAGGACAATGAATGCGCCAGAATCGTAAGGAGACAATTAAACGTGAGATGCGTATGCCAGCGGCTCCACATCCGAGTCAGGAAAGGGTTGCATTTAGCGGCGGCTGCAAAGTACGTGTACTGCATATAGCTCAAGATTTGGTTCGCAGAGTGTCGAGATAGACTAGCGTTTCAGCACACCCGCAGACGCGGGCCCCACAAAAGCTGCCACGATCGTCGACTTGAAAAGCATCGTTGCGAAGAACTGCGCTGTCCTAAGCATAGGGATGATAGGGTGTGCCAGTGGCCAGCTGAGATCGCGGGAAGCTCGTCTCCAGTCCCGGTGAGAGGAGTAAAGCAGGCCTTATATAACTGGGTAGCACCCGGGATCAATGGAAGGTGGGGCAGCACCCACAGCTCACTGACAGGCTCTGGGGAGCTGAGCCACCGGACACCCATCACGGGAACACGATGTCATACCCCCACCTGTAGAGCAGTACGATCACGCTGCACATTGTCCATTAGTCAAAAAAAAGCTTGGGAGGAGCCGGCTCGCAATTGAACGCGATCTCATACAGGTTTCGGAGTCTGAAGTTGTGATAATGTTAATCACGTGGTGCAATTGAACTTCGACTCAGCGGCCACTACATATCATGCTCAGGCTGGGGTGCCGGCGTTTGCGGTGGCTGCACCTACAACAAATCCTTGCGTGGAAGCACCCAACACGACACACAAACTGGCATGCGTGCAGATCCGAGTCAAGGCCCGTTGCGGTACTAGGACCTGCCTGCGCCCGAGTTCCGTTGTATTACTTGTATAGTCACATTCGAGTTGCAGCGAGCAAACTTCCAGGGGGGGCGATGGCGGTGGAGCCGGGTACAGTACTACCGCCTTTCTGCTGATCTTCTCCGGCGTGTCGTTGGCAGAACCTGCGACCAAACGTGGCAAGAGGCGCGGAGGAGCTTCATTGGTGTCGTCTTCGTCGTGGGTGGCAGGACAAAGTGAGTTTGCTCGCATTCAGCCACTGAGGTGGCATCTATCCGAGGGCCCAACCCCTGGAGAAAGGAGACGTACTAGAGACCGCGACGCCCTCAGCTGGCAGTACCAGGTCCGGATTGCGCAAGACACTGCAAAATGTGACCAAGGTCATCCCTCCAGTAGTCTCCACGGATCTTGACGCTACAATTCGCTGCATTATATCGGAAGAACGCCACGACCATCCAGCTATCAATGATGGTGCCAGTGGGTGTAGAGCCAGCGGGTGTAGAAGAGAAGCGGACTCTTGCAAGGCGGGAGTATACGGAATCCCGTGCTATGTTGCCTAGACAAAGGCAGTAGCGCGGCATCAGATTTCAGTTGTCCACAGAAGTGACCGCCACAAAAGCTAACAAATAAAGGGTAACTGGTGATCAGAAACGAAGGGAATTCCCCATCCCATCCCTCCCTGTAGCGTGGCCTCCAAACTTCCAGCTACAACTCCTTAGCATTCAAAAGCAGACATACGCCCGTCGATGGATGCGATGCGATTCGCGCGACAATCCACCAGCCGCAGTGGCAATCTTGGCCGAAGTACCTCAAGACACAGTAGAGCTCGTATGCCGGTCGTTCCTAGGATCGGACAGTATAGTCAATCACCCCGAATCATGATGCCTCTTCCATCTAGGAGGCAGGAGGCCAGCGGAGCAACTAGAACGTAACTAGTAGGCCCGGGGTGATGTGATCGGGCTGGTATCGATCGTCGAGTGGAGGGATGCGCCGGATCTGCGATGCAATTGTATGTAAATTCTGGCCCTGATGAGATATATATATATATATAGTATAGTCGCAGTAGTTTTCCAGAGCGGAACGGAGAAGGACGCCATTACTTGCTGGTACAGCAGGAACAACTGAATCCCGTCGTGCAAGCTATGCCGGTGTGTAGTTGACCCGAAATGCCTGAGAGCTTGGAATGATAGTGTTGCCAGTGCGTAAAGGTGCATACAGTAGCCGAAACTTAATGGGATCCGAATCCGTCGATGGGTTTACTGTAAACTATGCGAAATTCGGTTCCCAATCCAAGACACTGTTGGGGTCACGGTATAGCAGCTTGGGCGTGAACAGCTGTAATCGCATGAGGTAGAATATTATAGAACTTGAAGAGGCCCGGTCTCAGGAAGCAAGGATTTGAAGTGGATGATTGGCTCAACGTCGGGGAGGGGGGGGGGTGCCTACAGTAGTAGAAATCACTTCTCATTTACATACTCCATATGGCCGGCATCGCCGCCTGTCGTTGAGTGAGGCAACATGGCCACTCGCCCTTGGACACATCGTAACACATCCTGAGCTGGCTACCACGTCTTACAACAAAATTCTAACCTGCAACTCCTGTCTTCTGCGGTGACTGATTGGAAGTTAGTCGTGTTGAAGCGAGCACCTATGGCGCGCGCGCGAGTCCGAAAGATTAAAGGGAATGCCTTACAGTCCAAGGCAGGAGGGGAGGGAGGCGGCCAAGTCGAAACAAGGCGAACTCGACCGTGATCGATACGAGATCGAGTGTAACGACAGAAACAGAGACAGGGAAAGGGAAAGGGAAAGAGACAGGCTCCTGCCGTTCGACCGCGAGCGCACGACGGCACGTTATTCCGGATTGGCGAAACGACGTTCGAGAACACGAAGAGAAATCCAATAAAGATTCCGTGCCCTTCGAGAGCCTCCACAGCACTTTATATACATGAGTGGGCGCCAGTACTTGGCCGCAATTCGGCCGATACTGCGACCGAGTAATATACAAAAGAGGGGGGGCGTGGTCGGTAGTCTAAGGAACGAGATATCAATAATAGTGGCGATGTAAGGAGCGTAAGAGACGTCGAGCGCGGAGTTACGAATCGAGACTGGATGAGGAAGAGGTGGTCTGAAGGCTTTCGTCGAGTCGAGCGACGTCGAGCGAGGGAGATATGAAAGCACTAGGACGCATCTAGAGAAAGGGAACAGCCTGTATGAGTAGTAATGAAGGCGGGGATATTTGTGTAAAGATATAGCAGTGATCAACTAGGGGAAATGGGGAAAGTGGAAATAATAACAAGGAGGGGCGTACAGTACTAGTCTTCATTCGAATTTTGTAGCGTGGCTCTTGGACGAGGGAGATTTCGGGATGCGTCGATGCAGTTGAAGAGATAGGCCGTGGAACAGCCCGGGAAGGACGACCCGGATCGGGGTCACGGGCAGCGCGGCAGCATGGCTCACCTTACAGTGTACTGTCAGTATAACAAGAATTCGTATAAAGAATCTCTTACTGTGGGAATTCAATAAGAATCGAAAATACTACGTTTCACGTTCACTCTGCACATACTCTGATAATATCCGCATGATCTCCCAATGTCCTCTCGCCGACGCAACTTGGTACGGGGTCTTGCCTTCCTTATTCTGGACATGGATATTAGCGCTATGCTGAAGCAGTAGCCGGATGGTGTCGTGAGATCCCCACTCTGACGCGAGGTGTAGTGGCGTCTCGCCGTTGTTGTTCCGCACTTGGATATTTGCACCGCATTCAACGAGTAGCCTCACGGACTCGACGTTCCATCGGGATGATGCGAGATGCAGTGGAGTCTCGTGATTGTCATTCCGTGCGTCCACATCCGCACCTCGGTCCAGTAATAACCGCATGGTGTCGTGATATCCGCGCTTCGACGTGAGGTGTAGTGGCGTGTCGCCGTTGTTGTTCCGCACTTGGACATTTGCACCACATTCAACGAGAAGATTCGCAGCCTCGACCGCCCCCTGGTATAATGGGAGTTGCAGTGGAGTCAAGTGATTATCATCCTGAGCGTCCACATCCGCACCTCGCTCCAGTAATAACCGCATCATGTCGTGATATCCGCGCTCCGACGCGAGGTGTAGGGGCGTCTGGCCGTTGTTGTTCCGCACTTGGACATTCGCACCACATTCAAAGAGAATATTCGCGGCCTCGACGTTCCGTTGAGATGATGCAAGATGCAGCGGAGTCGAGTGATCGTTATCCTGCGCGTCCACATCCGCACCTCGCTCCAGTAATAATCGCATGGTGTCGTGATGTCCGCGCTCCAACGCGAGGTGTAGTGGCGTCTTGCCCTTGTTATTCCGGACTTGAACATTTGCACCACATTCAACGAGAAGATTCGCGGCCTCGACGTTCCGTTGGGATGATGCGAGATGCAGTGGAGTCGAGTGATTATTATCCTGCGCGTCCACATCCACACCTCGGTCCAGTAATAATCGCATGGTGTCGTGATATCCGCGCTCCAACGCGAGGTGTAGTGGCGTCTGGCCGTTGTAGTTCCGCACTTGGACATTTGCATTACAGTTAACGAGAAGATTCGCGGCCTCGACGTTCCGTTCAGATAATGCGAGTTGCAGTGGAGTCGAGTGACTGTAATCCTGCGCATCTACATCTGCACCTCGGTCTAGTAATAACCGCATCATGTCGCGATATCTGCCCTTCAGCGCGAAACGTTCTGGTGTCAGGCTGTAGCCAACTGCACCAAATTTAAGCCTTTCATTCCATTGGGATAATGTGAGATGCAGTGGAGTCGAGTGATTGCTGTCTTGTGCGTCTACATCCGCGTTGCGATCAAGCAGCTGCCGCCCAACGTCAACATGTCCATTCATCGATGCCAAATGCAGTGGCGTCCGACTCCCGATGTCGCGACCGTCCACGTCCACACAGTGCGCAAGTAGTAGCTTTGAGACCTCGGCGTGACCTTGGTCCGCGGCAACGTGTAGTGCTGTACCGCGGTCACTACCCTGGGCGTTTACATCTTGTGGACGCTTCGAAAGGATATGTTGTACCAGGCCGCAGAATCCAAATTTTGCAACGTAGTATAAGGGAACCGTTGTTGGTCGTTCTGGCCTCTCCCCCCACCGCCGCATGAGCATTCCGAGCCATGCAGCAAAGTGCGGTTTCTCTGCGTCGAGGAGATAGTCGACCGCGTCTAGTATCTGCGTCAACACGTTCTCGAACTCCGCATGCTTGTTGAAGTTTTCAGCAGCATACTTAGCTAGAGGGAAGCCCTTGATGGTCTCCGTGCTGATAGAGTAGTCCAACCGAAACAGGACAGCAAGGCAAGCTTGCGCCATGACCGTGTGCGCAGGCTCGAGGGAAATATGATAATGAGAAGTATCCCCCTTTGCTTCCGCAAGCCGTTTCGACGTGAGGAATTCCTTCACAGAAAAGTGGGAAAACTGAACGAGTCGGGAAGACGGACGGTGTTGCCAGTCGTATTCCTGGACAATGGAAATTAGGCTGGAGCATGCCAACAGAATGGCTTGTTCTTCATCTCCCCAGCGCGAATCGACATTTAACGTCGGAATGTCCTCAGAGGTGAAATCAACGGCGAGTACTTCTGCGAGTTCCTCAACACGAAGCGGGCGAACTGCCACAGTGAGGCATTGCAACAATCGATGCGCGTCATCTCGATTTTGCTCGGGGATTTCTCGTAGTATCCGCTCATACGTCGCGTCTAACGTTTTGGGCAATTCGTCAAGGGCACGTCGCAAATTCCGCGCAAAGCACTGCCGAAGAATTTCAACTTGACAATGAACCCAGCGAAACCTGTTTCACAGTATGAGAGTGTATTACAAGTAAGACAACGACGTCCCCACATTCCACCGCCTTTGTTTGAGAGTGTCGTGATGACCAACTCCTTGTGTTCTTCCCGCCATCCCCTCATGTTTAACTCCGGATCTGAGTAAACAACGGAGGTGACATAATCGACAATATCTTTATTTTGTCCCTTTTGATTGTGGAGGGATAACGAAGTAGGCGTCAAAGGCTCGAGAACGATCCGGATGTCCATCTCATGCCTACTAGTGACGCATAGTCGCAAATTCGGGCGCTTCAACTCGACGAGTTCCTTCACAAGGTCCAGCACCTTTCGACGTAACGACGGTACTCCACGGGTGTTCGGAGATTCATCAAGGGCATCGACAATAAGATAAATCGGGACTTGTCCTGAGGTCGTGAGCATATCTTTGAGGCATTGTTTCAGCACATCATCGCTGGGTTGCATAGAGCCGTCATGGTGTGCTGAGTACAAGCGGAGAAGAATGTTTAAGTAAGGCCCGGGCCGATTGCAGAGCTGGTCAACGAAGGAGGAGAGTAAAGCACGAGAATCCTGTTTGTCCGCGTCCTTAAAGTCAAAGAAAAAGTATGCCATGTGCGCTGACCCGGTGTTGGCGATGCCTTCGATGTTCCGAATGATCGCAGAGCTGATTGATATTAGACGGTATAAGTTACCCTGATTAAAACGAGATGGGGTGGGGACGAGGGTGTACCTAAGAACACTCTTTCCGCAGCCAGCTATCGGACCAGACGTCTGTTAGCGAAGAGCGAACGCAGAGGGAGAAGTACGTACGATTTCCGTGGACCCATAAGAAGGATCCGGATTCCTTCCAATCTGCGAACATGGGGCCTTTAGTAAACCATTCTGCAGTGCCTTTGTGGTGGAGACTGCATGCGGTGTTGTAGTTTACGGATGGATCTGGAGGAGAGAGCCATTGTCTAAGCTTCTGTCGCAAGTCATTCCCTGCAAGGGCGTTTGAGTGTCGACAGCAAATGGCGGGGTTTTCACGAGATCACGAACGGCTCTTATCGTCGACATCGCTTGCTATCTGTTGGAGCGTTGCTCCTGTTTTTTCACCAACTGGACGTGTTAAACGTTAGGATGACGTCGATGGTTAGTTGAAACACAATTTTCACACCGTCAAGAACTCTATCTACTTTTTCGTCAACGGCCCTCACTCTGTCGTCGACGACTTGCACATCACACCCAACGGCCGATACTTTGTCATCGACGCGATGAGTAGTCTTCAGATTCTGTGCAACCGCCATCCGAACCTCGTCTTGCGTCAGTTTGTCCAGCCGACCCAGTGCGTCCTCAATATCAGTCTTTCCCATAAGCTTCTTCACAAACTTTTCTGAAATCGAGTAAGCTACGAGGCTGAGTCTCCCACGAGGGATCAACTTGAACTCACTCCCTCTGCCCTGCTTAATATCCCTAGTGGCGATGGCAAGGATCGAAAGCACCTCAGCCATGATGTTCACAACGACGTCTGTCATTTCATCACTCAGCGGGACATGGGTGTATGTCTCGAGGCGTCCGAGGAAGCTTTTCACTCGTCTAAAGACGTCAATGAGTGCGTCTTGGCTAGCAGCAACATCCTTAGCCGTCTGAGAGACTTGGACGTCAGAATTACCCATGACGAAGAATCGAGATACTCACCAAGAGGAGGACGCCAACTCCAGCGAATACTACTTTCCCGGGTGAGAATACCTGTAAAATAAGATCAGAGGGCCATTCCTGAACGAGTCTTGTTGAGCTTCCTGCGACGTACCAGGCCCACACCCTCGCCAAGAGTCGCAGAAAACGCATAGAGAATATTCACGATTGGGGTGAGCCATTTTGACAGATTGCCATCGCTGCTACCAGGTTTATCGAAGCCAGGGATTTCATCTCGAAGCTTGTTGAGGATATCTTCGGGAGATTCGTAGGCATTAATGTCACGAAATAGTGGAAGTGAGAGGAGGTTTTTCTCGGTCTTCTTCGTGTACGCCTTCAAGGCCTTATCGAAAATGGATCGAAAGCGCTCGGACGGGTCGGTGGTAGAGGGAGTTCGAGGCATAGTGGGTTGTAGTGGAAGGATAACAGGGAATGAAGGAAAGTCATACACTGGCCTCCGAGTCTCGGACTACTATCCATTACGGTGGTTCCGTGATCGACCTACATTTCGGCAATTTGGTTTTGGTGGGCTCAAATTCATTTCTACCCCATTGTCTATTAGGTTTTATACTATATGCACACGCCTGAACTTGAACGAACAAAATCGATAGGGAGAATGTGGAGATCTCATTTTTCGGTGGTCCGGCAGGCTGGTCATCACATGCCGAAGCCTCTGCCGAAGCGGAGTTTGGACTTCCTCAGGTCCCACGGTGCACGTCGTCGGGGCCGGGGGAGGCTTCCACCACTGACCCGGAGTATGAGAGCCGTCTACAGTACAGTAGTAGGACGCGCCTCGTTCAAGAAAACTCGGATGTTAGCGAATTCCGACAAGGCCAGCCAAAGCCTTCACGTTACGGGAACTCAGCGTATCTGCTCGGGGTATCACTGACACGAGGCACAATCACCTGTCAGCTCAACCTGCCAATGCTGTGCATGGAATACAGTATAAAACTCGTTTACGAAACAGCCTTTGAGGTCACTGCATACCGAGCATCCCTTGCGCGCCCGATGGGACAGGGGTCACATGATGAGGAAGTCACGGAACAAGTAGTGCGGATTCTGTACTTAGAGTAACCTTCGTTGAACCCTTCGACGAGTCCTTGGGGGCGCGACCCCTCTCTCCACCGATGCGCTCCGAACGTTTGAAATGAACGAGTCTCGGGCTGACCGTGGTGGACAGCACAAACAAGGAGACACTGCCGTCCCGTAGGCCATGGTTGTCCCATCATTATCCGCTGTAGGATAGAGCAGAAGATGATCATCATGGTGACGGACGAGGCGACTGGATTGCACCATATGATCGAGGAGCACGTGTTGCAACGAGAGGCGAGGTGTTCCCTCATCTGCCCGTTCACCTAGTTCCACTCTCAACTCAATCTCACTGATATGGTGAGTACTTTCGGTTCCTTTGGCACAAGCACCAATTCTCACGTGAGCATTGTACCATGATGGGCGTCTTCGTCGTGAGGGATACATAGACACGTCTTGACGTCAACGAATGACAGCCCCATCCGTGTGCGGATGACCGCCTCCTCGAGCGCGCGCGAGTCCGCGGAACTCCATCCCACCGCACTCCCATTGCCACCCATTCCTCCAGCGGAGCCACTCTGATTCTGGCAAGCTTGGTATTCTGCGCGCCGAGTGGCGAGTGCAGATATCTTGCGTGGGTCGCCGTGCCTAGAGAAGAGGATAAACGCCGTGCGCGCAGGGAGCGTGGCGTGCGGCGTTGTGAGGTGGTCATTTAGCTTCGCCACAATGGAGAACAGGGCCTTGTCGTCGGGTGCCGGCTGCGGCTGTGGATCATCGGTGTCGTTCGCCTTTCTCTGCGGCGCTACTTGGGTTTTCTGGACTTCCTGTACCAAGGCCATCCACGCCTGCCTTAGGCGTGATCCCTGACGACGAATCAGCACTTAATTGTAATAAAGGTTCAGTGGGAATACGCACACCCCAGGGCATCTGCCAACTCCATCAACCGCGCAAACACAAATTGATGCGCGTCCAGCACGCCAAGCATCCTATCAAGCACCTCCGTGTCGCTCGTACACGGGACCGTCGTGGCAGGCGCCGAAGCCTACAGACCGTGCCATGCGCCGGGGTTACCGTGGTCGACGATCGCCGGCCCGTGCGGGCACCTTCGCCATTCGGTCCGTGACGCAGCGAATGGAAGCGTACGATCCGAGCAAAGATCGGCTCCTAATCCGTCCTAAACTCACCATACTCCGGACCTATGCCGTAAACCCGTCAGGCCATCCTCCTTATCAGACGGCCGTCAAGAGGAAGAAAAGGGTGTGTGGCATCCGTACCATTCTTAATAAATCGATGCACGCGCGTGTATCCTCCTCAGGGTCGTGCCTGCCAGGCCCACGATCCTGTATCGTGCGGCCAAGCCACTTGCATGTGAGTCACGCTAGCCCTGGCTTGAGCGGCCGTCCGCGCGGGTGGTGGAAGATCGGCGCGGTGTCGATAGATTGTGGGTGCGCGAGTTGTAACGCGCGTAGGGGCCCGGTCTGATTGGAGCGAATGACCTAGCAAGATCGTCGATGATGTTATTGTTTTGTCGAAGTGTGCTTGTACGTCGGCAAGTGTCGTGGTAATAGGCTCCAGCGCGGCAGCTGTTATGCCGGAGAAGCTACGTTTTGCGGTTAAGCAGAACAGAAACGTATAATTTGTGAACGAACCGAGTGAGATATTCGGTTATCGGACAAGGTGGCTTCACAAGCTCATCATATATGACCTTGTTTGTTGCAAAATTGATCACGCAGACTCGGGTCAATGCTTTGCCGTCCTGTGTCAAGCACCAGAGAAAGTTCTCATTATCAGTATATCAGGGATTACGTATGCGATGCGAGGAACTCACCGTTTCGCAGTCAATAGCGTAGACTATTACTATTTGAGCTCCCGATACTACACCAGTCACGGCCGAGTTATCTCTATCCACCCGTCTGGCTTCTTGAAGACGTCTGAAAGATACGAAGGAACAGGGTAGTCGTTCTCGATTATATGCTGTACTGTTATGAGGTATTGTGGCAGATCGTTCCTCGCAAGCTCCGCTGTCGAGAGTCACCAACAAGCAAGAATATGAGGTAAAGATACGGACTAGGTATGCGCTCTTGCAAACGCCACTTCTTCTCCTCGACGCTGAATGGAGCTTGGAATGATGTATTGAGCACGGTGTAGATATGGTTCACATCACGAAGGTCACGAGTCGGACATTATCGTAGAGTGTGGCAGATCGATGGAAGAAGTGCGGTAAGGAGTTGCAAACGGAATAGGCGGTGGAGGGCCCAGGGGAAGTGAGATTGTGGTGGGAAGGTTGGGGTTCTCTGGGGCGGAAGTGGGAAAATGAGGTAGGGTTCAAGAGGAAAGCGTAGATTAATACCAACAGTGTCTCTACGCTTGGTGATCTCAGAACGAATCACGGAGGATTAGAATGAATGGCGTGGACCTGTCTTGTTGTAAGAGACATAGATGTCGAGTTTCGTGTCTTACTGAAATAAGCAGGGCCCTGATGACTCCTTGAATGATGATACAGTAGAAATTGTTATAACGTATATACTCATACCGTATAATTGACTTATCGTATGGAGTTTTCCCAGAACCATGTCCGTTAAGCAGGGAAATGTGACATTTAGTGTATATTGTATAATGTATGGCCCAGTATGGGAATATATAGGTAATTATACATTATGATATCCCACGGTAAGGTACTTATCTGATCTGAAAATCAAATCCTGAAGAGAGCACCATGTGGTCACAGTCGCGGCCATACCAAGAAGAGTATAGAGTAAGAATGAAGAATGAACAAGAGAATGGATAGGAACAAAAAAGACACATCTGGGTTTGTAATGCTAAACTGAACCACCACACGGCATCGCACATCCTGAATCCTTTGCACTGGGGACATCCTACCTTTGCCTGCTTCTGCTCTTATCTCGTATTGATACACCCTGAGTCCCTGGCCTTGGCTGTGTTGTCCTCCCCTGTCCCCCTTCCCAAATCCACTTGCGTGGTGAGCGTCGTCAGGGTAGTACACCACTAAATTGTTGTCCGTTCAAGTTGCATATGGTGATCGGTCACATCTGGTCACATCCAGTCACAAATTGTCACAAATATGGTAGTGAATAAATCTCATACCGTATGGGTTTTTGCCCTAACCGGCGTTATACGTTATGACAATTTCTACTGTAGACCGTTGGAATAGGGAAGGAGGTCGGAGGTCACATGATGAGGAGGTCACGGGACAAGTAGTACATATAGCGGATCATGTGCGTAGAGTAACCTCGGTTGAACCCATCGACGAGTCCTTGGGGGCGCAACCCCTCTCTCCAACGTCGAGCACGGAGTTACGAATCGGGACTGGATGAGGGAGAGGTGGTCTGAAGGCTTTCATGGCGTCGAGCGACGTCGGCCGAGTGAGGGATGAGAGAACTAGAACGCATCTGGAGAAAGGGACCAGCCTGTATGAATAGTTACAGACGGCGATATTTGTGTAAATATATAGCATGATCGACTAGGGGAAATGGGGAAAGTGGAAAAAATAAGAGGCGCGTACGGTACTAGTCTTCATTCGAATTTTGTCACGCGGCTCTTGGATGAGGGATATTTCAGGATGCGTCGATGGAGTTGAAGGATCAGGCCGCGGAACAGCACGGGAAGGACGACTCGGATTGGTGTCACGAACACTCCGAAGCGTCTCATTCCGAGCACGGCGGCATGGTTCACCTTACAGTGTACTGTCAGTATAACAGGAATTCGCATAAAAACATCATGATCCCAGCTTTCTTACTGTGGGAATTCAACAAGAATCAAAAACACTACATTTCACGTTCACTCTGCACATACTCTGATAATAGCCGCACGATTTCCTGATGTCCTCTCGCTGACGCAACGTGGAACGGGGTCTTGCCTTTTTTATTCAGGACATGGATATTGGCGCTATGCTGAAGCAGTAGCCATACGGCCCTAAGGCTTCCATAGATTGATGACAGATGCAGTGGAGTCGAGTGATCATCATCCTGCGCGTCCACATCTGCACCTCGGTCTAGTAATAACCGCATGGTGTCGTGATATCCGTGCTCCGACGCGAGGTGTAGTGGCGTCTTGCCGTTGTTGTTCCGCACTTGGACATTTGCACCACAATCAATGAGAAGATTCGCGGCCTTGACGTTCCGTTGGGATGATGCGAGGTGCAGTGGAGTCGAGTGATTGTTATCCTGTGCATCCACATCTGCACCTCTGTCCAGTAAAAACCGCATGATGTCATGATATCTGCGCTCCGACGCGAGGTGTAGTGGCGTCTCGCCGTTGTTGTTCCGCACTTGGACATTTGCGCCACATTCAACGAGAAGATTCGCGGCCTCGACGTTCCGTTGGGATAATGCAAGATGCAGTGGAGTCGAGTGATTGTTATCCTGTGCGTCCACATCCGCACCTCGCTCCAGTAATAACTGCATGGCGTCGTGATATCCGCGCTCCGACGCGAGGTGTAGTGGCGTCTCGCCCTTGTTGTCCCGCACTTGGACATTTGCACCACATTCAACTAGAAGATTTGTGGCCTCGATGTTCCATCGGGATGATGCGAGATGCAGTGGAGTCGAGTGATTGTTATCCTGTGCGTCCACATCCGCACCTCGGTCCAATAATAACCTCATGGTGTCGTGATATCCGTGCTCCGATGCGAAGTGTAGTGGCGTCTCGCCGTTGTTGTTCCGCACTTGGACATTTGCACCATATTCAATGAGAAGATTCGCGGCCTTGCCGTTCCATCGGGATAATGCGAGATGCAGTGGAGGTGAGTGATTTTCATCCTGTGCGTCCACATCTGCACCTCGGTCCAGTAATAACTGCATGGTGTCGTGACATCCACACTCCGACGCGAGGTGTAGTGGCGTCTCGCCGTTGTTGTTCCAAACCTGGACATTTGCACCACATTCAATGAGAAGATTCACGGCCTCGACGTCCCATCGGGATGATGCGAGATGCAGTGGAGTCGAGTGATTGTTATCCTGTGCATCCACATCGGCACCTAGGTCCAGTAATAACCGCATAGTGCCGTGATATCCGCGCTCTGACGCGAGGTGTAGTGGTGTCTCACCATTGTTGTTCCGCACTTGGACATTTGCACCACATTCAATGAGAATATTCGCGGCCTCGACGCCACGGTCCCATCTGGATAATGTGAGGTGCAGTGGAGTCGAGTGATTTATATCCTGTGCATCCACATCGGCACCTCGGTCCAGTAATAACCGCACGATGTCGTGACATCCGCGCTCCGACGCGAGGTGTAGTGGTGTCTTGCCGTTGTTGCTCCGCACTTGGACATTTGCACCACATTCAACGAGAAGATTCGCAACCTCGACTCGGACGTTCCGTTTGGATAATGCGAGTTGCAGTGGAGCCGAGTGATCGTCATCCTGCGCGTCAACATCCGCACCCCGGTCCAGTAATAACCGCATTGTGTCGTCATATCCGCGTGCCAACGCGATGTGTAGTGGCGTCTCGCCGTTGTTGTTCCGCACTTGGACATTTGCACCACATTCAATGAGAAGATTCGCGGCCTCGACGTTCCGTTCGGATAATGCGAGATGCAGTGGAGTGGAGTGATTGTTATCCTGCGCATCCACATCCGCACCTCGGTCCAGTAATAACCGCATCATGTCGTGATATCTGCTCTTCAGCTCGAGGTCTACTTGTGTCGGACCGAAGAGAGTGTCAATAGATCTAGTAAGTATCATATTCCATCTGGATAATGCGAGGTGCAGTGGAGTCGAGTGATTGTCGTCTTGTGCGTACATATCTGCATTGCGATCAAGCAGCTGCTGCCCAATGTCAACGTGCCCATTCATCGATGCCAAATGCAGTGGCGTCTGGCCCCAGATTCCGCGAACGTTCACGTCCACACAGTGCGCAAGTAGTAGCTTTGAGACCTCGGCGCGACCCGTTTCCGCGGCAACGTGTAGCGCTGTACCGCAATCACCACTCTGGGCGTTTACATCTTGTGGACGCTTCGAAAGGATATATTGTACCAAGCTGCAGAATCCAAATTCTGCAACATAGTATAATGGAGTCGTTGTTGGCCGTTCCGGCCTCTCCCCCCGGGCCCGCCGCTTGAGTACCCAGAGCCATGCAGCAAAGTGCGGTTTCTCTGCGTCAAGGAGATAGTCGACCGCATCTAGTATCTGCGTCAACACGTTCTCGAACTCCGCATGCTTGCCGAAGTTTTCAGCAGCATACTCAGCTAGAGGGAAGCTCCAGATGGTCTCCCTGCTGATAGAGTAGTCCAACCGAAGCAGGACAGCAAGGCAAGCTTGCGCCATGACCGTGTGCGCAGGCTCGGGGCAGATATGATAATGAGAAGTATCCCCCTTTGCTTCGGCAAGGCGTTTCGAGGTGAGGAATTCTTTCACAGAAAAGTGGGAAAACTGAACGAGTCGGGAAGACGACTCGGACCAGTCGTATTCCTGGACAATGGAAATTAGGCTGGAGCATGCCAACAGAACGGCCTGTTCTTGATCTCCCCAGCGCGAATCAACTTTTAATGTCGGAAAGTCCTCCGAGGTGAAGTCAACGGCCAGTACTTCTGCAAGTTCCTCAACACGAAGCGGGCGAACTGCCACAGTGAGGCATTGCAACAATCGATGCGCGTCATCTCTATTTTGCTCGGGGATTTCTCGTAGTATCCGCTCATACGTCGCATCAAGCGTTTTGGGCAATTCGTCAAGGACACGTCGCAAATTCCGCGCAAAGCACTGCCGAAGAATTTCAACTTGACAATGAACCCAGCGAAACCTATTTCACAGTATGAGCGTGTATTACAAGTAAGACAACGACGTCCCCACATTCCACCGCCTTTGTCCGAGAGTGTCGTTATGACCAACTCCCTGTCTTCTTCCCGCCATCCTCTCATGTTTAACTCCGGATCTGAGTAAACAACCGAGGTGACATAATCGATAATATCTTCATGTTGTCCCTCTTGATTGTGGAGGGATAACGAGGTAGGTGTCAAAGGCTCGAGAGCGATCCGGATATCCATCTCGTGCCTACTTGTGACACATAGTCGCAAATCCGGGCACTTCAACTCGACGAGTTCCTTCACAAGGTCAAGCACCTTTCGACGCAACGATGGTATTCCACGGGTATTTGGAGATTCATCAAGGGCATCAACGACAAGATAAATCGGGGCTTTTCCTGAGGCCATGAGCATATCTTTGAGGCATTGTTTCAGTACGTCATCGCTGGGTTGCTTAGAGCCGTCATGGTGTGCCTTGTAAAAGCGGAGAAGAGTGTCGAAGTAAGGCTCGGATTGATCGCAGAGCTGGTCAACGAGGGAGGTGAGTAAAGCACGAGAATCCTGTTTTCCCGCGTCCTTAAAGTCAAAGAAAAAGTATGCCATGTGTGCTGACCCGGTGTTGGGGACGCCTTCGATGTTCCGAATGATCGCAGAGCTGATTAATATTAGATAGTAAGCTAGCCTGGTAAAAACGAGATGTACCTAAGAACACTCTTTCCGGAACCCGCTATCGGACCAGAAGTGTGTTAGCGAAGAGCGAAGGCAGAGGGAGAAGTACGTACGATTTCCGTGGACCCATAAGAGCGATCCAGATTCCTTCCAATTCGCGAACATGGAGCCTTCAGTAAACCATTCTGCGGTGCCTTTGTGGTGGAGACTACATGCGGTGTTATAGTTTACGGATGGATCTGGAGGGGAGAGCCATTGCCGAAGCTTCTGTCGCAAGTCTTTCCCTGTAAGGGTGGTTGAGCGTCGACAGCAAATGACGGGGTTGTTACGAGATCACGAACTGTTCTTATCGTCGACGACGCTTGCTATTTTTTGGAGCGTTGCTCCTGTTTTTTCGCCAACTGGATGTGTAAAACGTTAGGACGATGTCTATGGCTAGTTAAACACGATTTGCACACCGTCAAGAACTCTGTCCACTTTTTCGTCAACGGCCCTCACACTGTCGTCAACGACTTGCACATCACACCCAATGGCCGATACTTTGTCATCGATGCGATGAGTAGTCTTCAGATTCTGTGCAACCGCCATCCGAACCTCGTCTTGCGTCAGTTTGTCCAGCCGACCCAGTGCGTCCTCAATATCAGTCTTTCCCATAAGCTTCTTCACAAACTTTTCTGAAATCGAGTAAGCTACGAGGTTGAGTCTCCCACGAGGGATCAACTCACTTCCTTTGCCCTGCTTAATATCCCTCGTCGCGATGGCAAGGACCAAAAGCACCTCAGCCATGATGTTCACAATGACGTCCGTCATTTCGTCATTCAGCGGGACATGGGTGTAGGTCTCGAGGCGTCCGAGGAAGCTTGCCAGTCGTCTAACTACGTCAACGAGTGCGTCTTGGCTAGCGGCAACATCCTTAGCCGCCTGAGAGACTTGGGCGTCAAAGTACCCCGCGATGAAAAATGGAGATACTCACCAAGAGGAGTACGCCAACTCCAGCGAAGACCACTTTCCCCGGTGAGAATACCTGTAAAATAAGATGAGAGGGCCATTCCTAAACGAGTCTTGTGAAGCTTCCAGCGACGTACCAGGCCCACACCCTCGCCAAGAGTCGCAGAAAACGCATATAGAACGTTCACGATTGGGGTGAGCCATTTTTTCAGTCCGTCATCGCTGCTGCCAGGTTGATTGAACCCGAGATTAGGATCTCGAAGCTTGTTAAGGATTTCTTCGGGAGAGTCGCAGGCGTGAAGGTCACGAAATAATGGAAGTGAGAGGAGGTTTTTCTCTGTCTTCTTCGTGTACGCCTTCAAGGCCTTATCGAAAATGGATCGAAAGCGCTCGGATGAGTCGGTAGTAGAGGGAGGTCGGGGCATAGTGGGCTTGCAGTGGGAGGATAACAGGGGATCAAGGAAAGTCATATACTGGCCTCAAGTCCTAGGACAGCGCCTCGTTCGAGAAAACTCGGATGTTAGCGAATTCTAACAAGACCAGCTAGAGCTCACGTTACGGGAACTCGGCGTATCTGCTCTCAGACAGGTACTGTATCACTGACACGAGGCCAATCACCTGTCAGCTCAACCTGCCAACGCGGTGCATGGAAGATAAAACTCGTTTACTAGTAGCTCAGCCACGCTGAGCATGCTATCCACATACAGTATTCGAGCGAGCACACACAGGCTGTGCCATACTGAAACAGCCTTTGAGGTCACTGCATATGGAGCATCCTTTGCACCCGATGGACTGAATATAGTAAGGGACAGAGGTCACAGGATGAGGAAGTCACGGGACAAGTAGTACATATAGATCCTACCTTGGCTGAACCCTTCGACGAGTCCTTGGGGGCGCGACCCCTCTCTCCACCGATGCGCTCCGAACGTTCGAAATGAACGAGTCTCAGGCTGACCGTGATGGACAGTACAGACAAGGAGACACTGTCGTCCCGTAGGCCATGGTTGTCCCATCATTATCCACTATAGGATAGAGCAGAAGATGATTATCATGGTAATGGACGAGGCGACTGGATTGCACCATATGATCGAGGAACACGTGTTGCAACGGGGGGCGAGGTGTTCCCTCATCTGCCCGTTCACCTAGTTCCACTCTCAACTTAATCTAATTGATATGGTGAGTACTTTCGGTTCCTTTTAATTGGCACAAGCACCAATTCTCGCGTGAGCATTGTACCATGATGGGCGTCTTCGTCGTGAGGGATACATAGATACAAATCTACGTCTTGACGTCAACGAATAACAGCCCTATCCGTGTGCGGACGACCGCCTCCTCGAGCGCGCACGAGTCCGCGGAATTCCATCGCACCGCACTCGCACTGCCACCCATTCCTGCAGCAGAGCCACTCTGATTCTGGCTCGCTTGGGATTCCGCGCGCCGAGCGCCGAGTGCGGACATCTTGCCTGGATCACTGTGCCCAGAGAAGAGGATAAACGCTGTGCGCGCGGGGAGCGCGCCGTGCAGCGTTGTGAGATGGTCATTTAGCTTCGCCACAGTGGAGAAGAGAACCTTGTCGTCGGGTGCCAGCAGTGGGTGTAGGTTATTGGTGTCGTTCGATTTCTCTGCGGCGCTACTTGGGTTTTCTGGACTTCCTTGGCCAAGGCCATCCACGCTTGCCTTGGGCGTGACCCCTGACGACGAATCAGCACTTACTTGTAATAAAGGTTCAGTGGGAATACGCACACCCCAGGGCATCTGCCAACCCCATCAACCGCGCAAACACAAATTCATGCGTGTCCAGCACGCCAACCACCCCATCAAGCACCTCCGTGTCGTTTGTACACGGGACCATCGTGGCGGGTGCCGAACCCGAGTTGTAGCACGGGTAGGTCTGATTCGAGCGAATGACTTAGCAGGATCGTCGATGGTGTTATAATTTTGCCGAGGTGCGCTTGTGTGTAGACAAGTGTCGTGGTAATAGGCTCCAGCGCGGCAGCTGTTATGCCGGAGAAGCTATGTTTTGCGGTTAAGCAGAACAGAAACGTATAATTTGTGAATATGACCTTGTTCGTTATAACATCGATCACGCAGACTCGGGTCAACGCTTTGCCGTCCTGTTTCAAGCACTAAAGAAAGTTCTCATTATCAGTATATCGGGGATTAAGTACGCGATGCGACGTACTCACCATTTTGCAGTCAATCGCATAGACTGTTTGAACCCCGACACCACACGGTTACCGCCTGAGGTGTCTCTATCCACCAATCTGGCTTCTTGAAAATATCTACAAGATACGAAGGAACAGGGTAGCCGTTCCCAATCATCTGCTCTACTGTCAGAAGGTATTCCCCGCACGCTCCGCTGTCAAGTGAAGGTCACCAATAAGCAAGAAACTGAATAACGGCTACATGCGCTCTTGCGAGCGTCTCACCTTCTCCTCACCGCTCGCAGGTGCTCGGAAGAACGTGTTGAGCACGGAGTGCATACGATTCGCATCGCCGGGGGCACGGGTAGGACATGCATGGAAAAAGGTCCGCGAGATGAAGGGGACACCGCGGCACCGCCATAGTGTGCTGCGGCCTCTTCTGAGCGCGGGCCGACGGAAGAAGGAAGGTCAGGAGGTGCGGACAGACTAGGCGGGGGAGGGCCCGGTGGAAGCGAGATGGTGATGGGAAGGTTTGGATTCGAGGTGGCGGAGGTGGGGAGATGGGGAAGAGAAAGTATAGTAGAGGTGAGCCCTGGGACAAGGAGGACAACAAGAAGCTTTTGGATGCTTTGCGGATTCTGGGAGCGAAGGGTAGTGCTTGTGAGTTAGGAAGGCTTGACGCTGACCTGTACTCTAATCCAGCTCGGTGGTGGGAGCATCAGCTATGACGACATGAAAAACAAGATCGCGGATATCCTGGTAATAATACCGTAAGTAGGTAAACGAAAGGAGGAAGAGGATGAAAGCGTACGTTGATTGCAACAGGGTCTCTGAACTTGATAATGTCAGAATTGGCGTACGGGAATCGTGGAGGGTTTGCCTGGGTGATGTGAGCATGTCTTGTCTACAGTAGCAAGGGCCCGTCCGGTTTTGGAACTGGCGCCAGGCCGATTTGCCGAATTGGACTCGGACGTCGATTTGGCAGGCCCGGTTTCGGTTTCGAAACCGGAGCTGACGGGCCGTGACCACCGCTGAGACGTTGGCCTCTGTACCCTCACCATCGACCACCATCAGCCCCCCAAACCAATGTCCACCATGACACCCGCCCACTGGCAACTAAACACCTAAAAGCACCTAGAATACACCCCCTATGTACCCTACCAACCCCCCCCATGAATATAGACTATTATAACACCT
>QLOS01011490.1:0-15793 GCA_003313725.1 Russula sp. MG48
TCGGAGGAAAGGATCTCATGGATACTTTTTCCCCTCCTTTCTCCCTATGTGACTCTCGAGTCCCTTTTCAAAGGTTTCATTTCATCTCCCTGTGTGATCACAGATGTCGTGAAGGGCTACTCTGGTTACGGGTCCGCACCACTCACCACCTCCATTTACCATTTCGACACATTGCCTCCCGAGTTCGTAGGTATGTCTTCTTTTCCATTTTTTTTTTCAATCAATCTTTATTGTACTTACATCATTCAATCTCCAGGAACAGCGATGACAGCAGCACCAATAACAAGGGCACGACCGATGACATTGACGGGCTCACATCCCCTACAATGCGACAGCCCTCAAGGACACACCCACCACAACCACTGGCACAGGCACCAGTACGCAGCCACCGATGCCCATGGGCCTCCGTCTCTGGACACACAGCAATATGCGCTGGTCACAGCTGTCAGAGAAGGAGGTTGCATGGTGCATGCTGAGGCAGCGGCATAGTGCACACTGGGGCAGTGGCAAGGCACGCGCTGAGGCACTGAGGCAGTGGCACGGTGCATGCTGAAGCAGCAGCATCTGCAGTCTATGAACACCGCATGGGAACGGAGGCATTACTGCGCTCCTCTGATTCGTGAGTGCTACATCTCCCGCTCCAGCTCTCCATTCACATGTGGCTGTCACTGTCAGAACACAGTCTTGAATTACCTCAGATGCATATCCTGCCTATGTGGCAAGCATCCTCCCAGGAAACAAGCTTCTCTCCACCCTATAAACAACAACAGGAGTGACTGGCTCCTGCCCCAATCTCTATGTAGGCACAGGCTTCACGCTGTGGCAACAGCAGCACCAGCGGCAGGGGCAATGGCAACAGCAGCGGGCACGGCGGCAACAGCAGCAGCAGGAGCTGTAGGAACAGCTGTGGCAGCCATGGCAGCAGGGGCAGCAGGAGCAGGGAGCCTGCTATGTGGCCCCTCCTACCCTTCTCTTCATCTTTCGGACTCACGCATGTGCACTCACTTGTTTTGTAGCTAGTTCAGTAGTTCTAGCATAATTTATATATATTTTTGAATGCTATGTTGACCTGTACAACTGTATATGGGCCGTCATACCTACCATACCATACCGGCGGGGAGACTCAGGTAGGGGGGTACAGGTGATATACGGTACGGCCTGGTGCCGTATGCTTACCAGGGGGTGTACGGCCATAGCCATATATGGTACGGTTGACATCCCTATGCACATGTGGCCTGTTGTCCACATCATGGTAATGTGGGTTTGGACAAGGATTCTTGCGAAGTCACATAGGTGACAGGTGGCAAGGTCCGAAGGAGGAACCAGGAATCCCAGTATTAACATGGGCATAATGCAGGTGCAGAGCCGATGGCAGTGCAGGAGCAGGTGGATGCGACAGAGGTGTATGGTAGACTGTGACTTCTCTACTAGGAACAGGGTCCGGCATAGTGGGGGTGGGAGGCAGGGCTTCTCTCTCAGGAAACTCAAGTGTGACTTGTCCCTGAGAGACAACAGGATTCACTGGGGGAGCTGTCATGCATTGCAGGCTGGTGGAGAAACAAAAAGTGGCAGGTCTCATTTTATGTTAGAAGTCTGATTTTCCAATACAGGGTGTGTCACACACACACCACTTCCGGCCCAGAGTCCTGGACAGAATGGGCAGTGGTGTGATGTGACATCACCCTGTCACTCTCTTGACCCACTTCCATTACCGACTGGCTATTGACTCACTTCATTTACATGTACTTACCCCAAGGGCTTGAGATTACTATACAGCTATGTGTCTGATGACTGCAGGACCCACATGGGCCTGACCTTTGAGACTTATCTTGCTGATAAGCCTCAAATATACTTGTTCTGTCTTTGCGCTCTCACCTGAGTCCAATCTAAGACACCTCAAGCCTGAATCTGGTTGTACTTGTGTGCACAAGGACTGCGATCTTATCTCCTTCAAGATCAAACTGTTATACTTCAAGATCGTTCTACTTCTTATTGTCGTTCTCACCTATCTTGTGATAGTGTAGACAATCATCAGGCCCAAGGCCCCAGTGAGCCTAACAGGAGTGGATGGCTGGCCACTCTCCCTGAATGGAAAGGAGCGTTCATTGAATGTCACATTGTGAGACAATACAATCACTTGGGTACTACTATTCCAGAGTTGGTAACCCTGAGAACCTGACTTGTACCCAACAAGCATCATAGCGATCAATTGGGGATCAAGCTTCTGTCACTTGCCCTCTGGCACATGAACATATGCCTTGCATCTGAAGATGCGAAAATATGAGACATCTGGATTCTGGAACATGACCAGCATTCTAGAGCTCATGTGGTGTCTGCCAACCAATAGTTCAACTGGGAGTTCTATTATATGTGTGAACTGAGGCATCTACCGCCAACTCCCAAAAGCTGAGGGATAGGCCAGCACTGTGGAGCATTGCACATGCCTTGTCCAAGATGGTATGATTCCACCTCTCAGCTAAGCCATTCTGCTGGGGCAAGCCCAGCATTGTCAACCTATGATCTATTCCCTTCTCATCTAGGATGATTCTCAGTGCACCTGACATGTAGGGCGTGACACGGGTTTTGGCTTAAAAATTTTCCCACGGTTCCTGGAAGGTCCAGTTTTGGACGAAATTCTTAGTTGAGGAGTGAAACTGATAGAAAATTGATTGAGCTATATCTCCACCAAATCTCAACCGATTTGGATGATTATTGGTGTGTCAGGAAGCAAAACACCACGAAAAACTGTGCAGGTTGAGAAACTGCACGATTTTCCACAGTATTTTGCTTCCTGACACACCAATAATCATCCAAATCAGTTGAGATTTGGTGGAGATATAGCTCAATCAATTCTCTATCAGTTTCACTCCTCAACTAAGAATTTTGTCCAAAACTGGACCTTCCAGGGGCCGTGGGAAAGCAAATCAGCAAAAACCCGTGTCATGCCCTACTGACATGTATTCCCCCCTGCGATCTAAGTGCAGTGCGAGTAGATGCTCCAAAGTCTGGGTTTCTGCCCAGGCCAGGAATTTCTGAAACACAGCTACAGTCTGATCTTTTGATTTGAGGAAGTAAACTATGCCATGTCTAGAGTAATTGTCAACAAAAGTGACCATGTACAGAGTGCCTTGAATAGATTTCTGCTGCATTGGCCCAGCTAGATTGCTATGAACAATCTGGAGTATCCAGTCTGAGCACTTATGAGACGATGAAAAGGGAAGTCATGTGTGCTTGCCAAGCTCACACCTGGGGCATGGTGACTGATCAGGATTGATTGAGGCATCAAAGGAAATCCCCTTAACGGAGTCCTTGTATCACTTAAGGGTGTTATATGACATATGCCCCATGCATTCATGCCAGATCTTTAGATCGATAGCAGGACTGATTGTGCTATGCGTGTTAATGCTGGGTAGGACTTGCATGTCCATCCAGAAGAGGCTGTGTTAGAGATAACCCCTAGCTATTGGCTTATCATGTAGGTAGATTGTGCAGCCCTTGTCCTTGAACTCAATAGAGCCCTTTTTCCGCAACAAGACAGTGACAGAAAAAAAGTGTTGATTAGCATCTGGCACATGCAGGATGTCGTGCAGAGTGATTTCCATGTCAGAAATCCAGATGTGAACTGTTCCAATCCCAAGTTGATCTAATGCTATGCATTCTGTCCTGGAGTTTGACATCCAATTCCCTCCAAGGCCAACCTTTCCAGGTGCCAGGGTGTAGTGTATGAAGTCAGATCACATGTGACTGATATGATGCGTGGCACTGGAGTCCACACACCAAGTCAATTGACCAATTGCATAGAGGGAAATGTGTAGATTATCACTATCAGACTCGTTATCAGAAACACATTCTATTCTAGCACTGCTCAGTAAGGAGACATGCATGTTAATGGCTTTTCCAGACTTCACCTCTGTCACCTTTTTCTCCTTCTCCTCTGCATCCTGCTTCTTTTTGTGGCAATCTGCAGCCTTATGGCCAGGGATCTTGCAGTAACTGCATTTAGATTTTTTCTTATTTGGATTGTTCTGCTGTTTTACAGGAGTGACTTTGTTAAGCGAAGTGGAGGGGGAGTTCTGGCAACCTTCCTCATTTAGGATCTGTTCCTGGATAACTTGAGGTGTCAATGCTGAGGTAGATCTGGAAGTGAGAATCGTCAACACGATGGGGGAGTAGGATTCAGGTAATGCCTTGATCAAGATGAAACTGAATTGGAGATCAGTGATCTCCATCTTGTTGTTGTGGAGGGTGGTGTGGGCTTCATTAAGTTTGTGGAGCTGAGGGAGCATGGGTTTGGACTTGTCTAGAGCTGTTCCCATTAAGGAAACCCAGGAGTTAAAGGTGGACATAGAACCTGCACCGCTGTAGATGCGCTGGAGCTCTTCCCACTTGAGCTTGCACATGCCAAACTTGGTATTGTCCAACATGCAGTTCCAGATGTCCTTTTTGGTATACACCTTGAGGATGCCCAGAAGCATTTCTTCTTCCATGTTTCAGGCTGCCTTCAGCATGGCATCAGCTGGCTCAGATCCAGTAAAGTGATTGCAGAGGCCATTCATTCAGAAGATGGCTAGCATGCATGCTGACCAAGTCGGCCAGTTAGATCCATCCAGGATCTCCACAGTGGTGGCAGGGGGAAATGTGATAGATGAAGCCATACTATATTTGTGCTACAGTAGTACTGTGAGTGGAGTGCAACAATTTCAAATCTAGGTTGAGGAGCAGTCAGACCCAGTAATGAAGATCTGATGGACCCCTGGCACAATAGCTGTTAGTGAATGGCAAGGGTTTAACAAACCCTGGGGGTTTGGGCCAAGGGTATGTGAGGGTAAGGGTAAGGGTATGAACTCTCAAACCCTTCACAAACCCTTACCCTTGAGAAGGGTATAAGGGTTTGAACCTTCATACCCTTCACATACCCTTACCCCAGATACAAGGGTTATTGAATGTTAAAAGTTAGAAAGTGTTGCAATTCTTTCCTTTTCTCACTTTTATGGGCACACCTAGGGGAAACCCCATTGCATTGAGTTCCAATTCTTAAGGGACTCATGTGTAACAGGTTAATCTTGATACCAACTGACATTGAAACACATAGGATTTGGGTGTAATAGAAAGTGTTCAATACCAGTATAATAAATAACCCTTGAAAATATTGTGTAGATAACAGAGAAACACTATATCAAGTAAACCCTTGCATCATACCCCCCATACCCTGGGGTACCCTAAACCCTTGCTCTACCCTTACCCTTACCCTCCAAAACCCTTACCCCTACTTAAGGGTAAGGGTTTTCAAGGGTAGGGGTAAGGGTAGCAAAAAAATACCCCAGGGTTACCCCTGCCATACACTAATTGAAAGATACAGATCACCTGATTCCAGATCTACAAGTGCTACGAGATCGCACTGACAGACTGGAAATGGTGATGGGACTACTTCCCAGTGTCAATGATAGCCAACATGCACCAGCATCACCAATTGCGCGATTTCCACCAGGGTATGGGCCTCCAGCACCCAACCCACTGAATGCACCACTGAATGTGCTACTAGCACCCCAACTGCAAGAAGATTACCCACAATTAGAAGGTCGGGAACCTCCCACCTTCACAGGCAACTGGTCAGCCACAGATGCCTTTATCCATGACCTGAAACTCTACCAGTTTCTCAATTCAGATCATCCAATCATGACAAATCCCTGAACCAAGATAGCACATGCATTGACATATGTGCTAGGGACCACTACTGCCAAATGGAGATGAGCCAAGGAGGAATGGCTGCTCCCTAACCCCACACCAACATGCACCAACAATCTATGGGATGACTTCGAAGCCCAATTCACCCAAGACTGGCTTGATGTCAACAAGCCCTACCATGCCTAGTGCTTCAAGGTCCGGTCCATAGGACCAGAAAATAACCGGGAACCGGACCGCACCGCACTGGGTGTAACCAGACTGCGGTTCTGGTCCGCCTCGGTTACCGGTGGTTACCAGTTACGGTCCAGCGGGATCATGCAAATATCCATAACTGGCCATGACCGGTTACAACTGGTGTGGACTGGTCCTCTGTGCGTTGCCTCACCCTTGCGACTCACTTGCCGCTGCATTGCTCCTCACTTGCAAATCTTCTGCTTGGGGTGCGCCACCACGACCGCCATGTCGCCGCCATTACCCCCTCTTGCTTGCAAATGTGAGGTGGGGGTGTCCCTTTTCTCTGCGATGACACATAGCGGCCACGTCACCGTTACCACCCCCTCGCTCGCAAATGCGAGATGGGTGGTCCTCTCTCCTGCGACAACACCTAGCCACCACAACCGCCCCCTCTTGCTTGCAAATGCGAGTTGGGGGTGGTTTACTTTGCTTGAGACGGCTGCCACATCGCTGCCACCGTCACCACCCCTTCGCTCACAAGCACGAGGTCGGGTTCTGCTGCGACACGGCTGTGGCTGCCCCTCCCTTTTCTTTTGTTATCTCTGGCTAATCGCTTCCCCCACAGGTAGATAGAGAATTACCCCCTCTCGCTTGCAAGTGCAAGTTGGGGGTGGTTCCCTTTTCCTTGAGACAGCTGCCATGTCACCGCCACCATCCCACATCATCACTGCCGCCGTCTCCATCATCCCGTGTGAGCGCGGCATCGCGGCTTCATCCGCATGGGTGCAGCGCGCATGCCGAGGCGCGCATCACCACCACCACCCGTTCCACTATCACCGCCCACCGTCACAGCTGCAGGTAGACGCCACCATCTCCACTGCCCTGCCCCCCCCTCCAAGTCCATGCGCACGGGCGCAGCGCGCATGCTGAGGCACGCGTCACCACCACCGTCACCGCCCCGTCTGGCCTGTGACATGCGCTCGCCTGTGAGTCCATGTGCACGGGCGCAGCACACATGCCGAGGCGTCACCACCGTCACCCGCTCGCCTGCGAGTCCATGTGCACGGGCGCAGCATGCACGCCGAGGCGTCACCACCGTCACCACCCCATCCAGCTTGCAACATGCGTACAGGCGCAGCATGCATGCTGAGGCGTGCGTCACCACCGTCACCACCCCTGTCCAGCCTGCGACATGCGCATGGCTGCAGCGTGCATCCTGAGGCACGTGTCTCCGCCACCATCACCACCCCATCCAGTCGGTGAGTCCATGCACACGGGTGCGGCGTGCATGCCGAGGTGCACGTCACCACCCCGATCCCCCTCTTGTTTCATCAACTATATTACATTAAATAGATTGTAGTGTAGAATGTGTAGATTAGATTTGTATAATAAAATGATTTAATTTCAACTTATGAGAATGAGAGAACATAGGTGTGCACCCAGGCCAAAGACCAGTCTGAACCGCATCTGGACCAGTCCTGACCGGTTATGTGAGGGTTCTAGAAAAAACCGGTTGAGACTGGTTATGAGACCGGACTGGACCGCATATAACTGGTTCTGTGTGGTCCAGTCCGGTCACAGTGATTTTTCTCAAATTTTTGGACTGGTCCCAGTCCCGGTTATGCCAAAAAAGGAAAAATAACCAGACCAGACCGGACTTTGAAGCACTAACCATGCCATCGCTGTGCTTGACACGTTGACCATGAATGGCGACAATATCAATGAGTACATCACCTGCTTCGCTGAGCTTATGTGCAAAGCACTTTACCTTGAAGACGACCCAGCAGTACTCAAGAGATTCAAGCGAGGGCTCAACCTACACCTCCCTGAAAACTGCATGAACTACAATTAACCCCAGACTTGGACAGCCTGGAAGGATTCCAGCTGCAAGAGACAAGCTATAGCCACAGCCATGAAACCACACCTTCAAGCACAATGGGAAGCATGACATCCACACACCCCAATTTGCACAGTAGGTACAACACCCCTGCCATTAACGCCAAACCAACCCGACCCAGAGCCAATGCGAATGGTGCATTGGCACATAAGCTGCCATAAAACACACAAGGATCAACAATGCATGCAAGAAAGATGCTTCCTGTGCAATCAACAAGGACATATCCAACGACAGTGGCCAGAAAAGACCGAACATGAAGCCAAACCCAAACCACTGACACACCAACAAGTGCTCGAGTATCTGAAGAAGCTCACCATGGAGGAATGCCACAAACTGGCATCACAGTGGATCCAAATCACGAGCGCGACCCCAAATCTTGCGAAGACAGCATTCGCACATGCAATGTTCAGCCAGGACGTCTTCCTACCCCAAATCAACTCCATCTGCATTCCCATCACTTATCAAACAGCAGCCAAAGATACTAAAATGCAGGCCTTCCTAGACACAGGCCACCGAGTGCTTCATAAGCCAAAATTTCATCAACCAACACAGACTAGGGACATGTCTTCTCCCCATCCCATGACATTTGAAGAATGCCAATGGCACACCCAATGCCAGAGGTGATGTCACCCATTACACCAACTTAGAAGTGACAACAGGTGATGAGACCCATGTCCTCCGCTTCATGATTGCAGATATGGATGACAACCAAGTGGTGCTAGGATACCCTTGGTTCACAGCAGCAGACCCCAAACTGGATTGGAAGAATGCCCGCCTCAAAACCCAAGTCACACTCAGGACAGTGGGAGTAGGGATCAGCACGGGTAAACCGTGGGTACTTTTGGGCTCACCTGCACCTGCACCCGCATTCACCCGTACCTACAACCTGGCGGGCTACTAGTCATAGGTCATGACGGGTGTGACTCACAAGTTTTAAAGTTTACATTTACATCTACACAATTCACACATATTTTACTATCCTAAAAGTAGTGGGGGAAGAGTAGATTGTACAGTATACTAGCATAGTTGATATAATAAAAGTACTGCAGTTGTGAGAGATGGATCGCCTGGCATCGCAGTGATGATGGTGCTGGCGCCGTGGCCGCAGTGGCGACGGTGCTGGCAAGGTGCTGGCGAGGATTGTGGCTGGGGCAGCGACGGTGCTGGTAGGATCGTGGCGGCGGCGGTGGCGACGGTGGTGGCAAGATCGCGGTGGTGGCTGCGACGGTGGTGGTGCCCCACTAGTGGGATCGCAGTGGCGGTGGCGATGGTGCTGGCAGGATGGCGGCGGTGGCAATGGTGCTGGCAGGATCGCCACGGCGATGGTGCTGGTGCGGCACTGGTGTGGTTACCGTAGCGGCGATGGTGCTGGCAAGATTGTGGCGGCGGCGGCGACGGTGCTGGCGCACTACTGGTGGCTACCACAGCGGTGATGGTGCTGGCACGGTGCTGGCAAGATGGCGGTGACGATGACAGTGCTGGCAAGATTGTGGTGGTGGCGGCAGAGGTAGCAGCATGACATGACATGATGGCGATGGCGATGGCGATGGCGATGGCGATGGCGATGGCGATGGCGATGGCGATGGCGATGGCGATGGCGATGGTGGTGCCTGCACGATGGCGATGACAGTACCGGCGGTGGCGGGGAGGGGGTGGCTGCAAGGCATGGTGCGATGGCGATGACTGTGCTGGCGGTGGAGGTAGGGGCATTTGGTGTGGTGCAATGGCGATGGTGGTGCCTGTGCTCCGGTGATGACAGTGCCGCTGGTGGTGGCGGGGTGGCTGCAAGGTGTGGCACAACCGCAATGACTGTGCTGGTGGCGGGGGAGGCAGCGGCATGGCGTGGCACGACCGCGATGGTGATGGTGGTGCTCGCGCAACGGCGTGGTGCGATGGTGATGATGGTGCTGGTGGCAGGGGTAGCGGCATGGCGCAGCACAAGGGTGATGACGATACCAGCAGCGGGGTGGATGCAAGGCGTGGCACGATGGCAATGACGGTGCTGGGGGCGGCAGAGGTAGCAGCACAGTTCATCTACAAAGAAGAGAATAGATTAGATACATTAGAATAAGAGCCCATAAAGATAATCTTACTAATTGAGCTCACACGATGGTGATGATGGTGCCAGCAGCGGCGGAGGTGGCAGCAAGGCATGGCGTGATGGCATTGGCGACGATAGTGCTATGGATGCTCCAGAAATGTCTGGGCGACGTGCTACAGCTCATCTACAGAAAATAGAATAGATACATTAGAATAATAAATTAGTCTTACCAATTCAGCTCACGCAGCAGCAATGATGGTGCCAATGGCGGCGGTGGCAGTATGGCATGGTGCGACCATGATGGCCTTGCTCAGGGAGGTGCATAGGCAGGCGTGGGCAGCATGATGGAGGTGAGGGCGCTGAACAGCGATGGCGACGACAGTACTGTGGACACTCCAGAAATGTCTGGACGACGTGCTAGAATCGATACATTAGAATAATAAACCAGTCTTACCAATTGAGCCCGCGTGGTGGTGATGACAGTACTGATGGCGGTGGAGATGGCGGCGTGGCATGGTGTGACTGCAATGGCCTTGCCTGTGGAGGTGTGTGGGCAGCGTGATGGAGGTGAACAGGTTGGTCGCCAGGTTGGTTGCCCCGGCAGAGGCAGCATGGCGTGGCACGACCACGATGGCCTTGCCCAGGGAGGTGCGTGGGTGGCGTGATGGAGGTGAATAGGTTGGTCGCCCCGGCTTAGGCCTGGTTGAAGAGGTGGACACAGGCAAGGGAGGGGACGTGGACTTGGGCTGTAATAATCAGAGAGTGTGTTAGTTTGGACGGAACAGGGAGGACGATGGGGATGCGTACATTCAGAATGAGGGGGAAGCCCTCTGGATCGTGGATCTGTGCTGATGGACTAGAGCTGTGATGACTAGAGAGGGTGTTAGTTTAGACGAAACGGAGAGGATGATGGGGATGCGTACGAGGGGGCGGTCCTCTATATTGCGATGCAATCACATGCCATCCGGGCTAGCGTTCACCAGCTGTTCGTCATCTAACTGTGTGGAGAGATTGTGGTCATCATTCGCTGCTTGGTTCACCAGTGTCACCACAAGACAACTCACAACAAAAGTATGAAAGTATGTGATTGCGCGACCACGATGATGCTGGTGGCAGCGGAGCAACATGGCATAGCCTGAGTTAAGCGATGTAGATGGGGCTTTCGATGGTGCTCTGTCAGATGAGCCACACAGGTTCTCCCCAGGTTTCCAATGCGAAGCCAGAGGACATTTATGACTTGCTTCGTCTGAATGTCATGAAAGATATTGCATGTGAGGATACGATGTTCCACCAAACACCTGGGTAGAATTGGGACCACTCAATGACCCAGATCAAGCATGGGCTATCTTGTAGATGGGGAGCCATTACTCAATGCTCTTCCCTGACATTCCAGTTCTGTATCTATCTATTCCTTGTTTCTCTTCTTTCCCTCTTGTCTTGTGTTTATCTCCTGCTCAATTATCTTATGTCCTGCTTTCAAGTTTTGGATTTAGTTGGATTTCGACCATGTGCTCGGACCTGACTTAGGCTCCACCCACTTCAATTTCATGCGTACATATCATCTTGCATACACCTTCCCTCCGTTGGCTTCTCTTACCTTTTGTCAGCTGCTCTCTGTATTTTTACTTATTGTTTGGCTTTGCCACTCTGAAACGATCGGCCGACAAGTCAAAGTTCATATTATGCCTTTATGCCTGTAATATATTACCCTCATTTCCATCAACGTCGTGAAGAGCTGTGACAGCTGCAACGTCAGAATCCTTCACCAGACCCTGCAAGCTCCAAGACCCTAAACATAGCAGAGCCCGAGTTGACTTTGCTGACAGCCGATTATGGACATGAGACAAGACAAGGCGGCTGCGGCTGAATACTCACTCAACGTTGACAGATGTTGCTAGCAGGAAGGGATTGTTTCAGTTGACAGAGACGTGTTGAAAGGTCAAAGAACACACCTGGAATCGTCAAATAATCCAGTGCCATGCATGAGAGATGGGGGTACATTGCACGGTGCCCATGCCACCACATCAACACATCCTCCACTGCCTCAGAATCTATGCTGAGGTACCTGTCAAGCTCGTCACGTAATTCATGTGGCTTAGGGGCACTGAGCGAAGGGAGGTTGTCGAACACGTTGTGTGGGGCCGATGACTGAAAGCAGTTGGTTATGCAGGGTATCACTGAGGCCAAAGCTCATACCTTTTTTCCAGTGGTTGACTGGGCCAGAGTGGGTTCATCTTCAACCTGAGAAACTCCCTGTTTGTAAGATCGTTCAAAGGTGTCACGTACCAGCTCCTTTGCCGTCTTGATCCACACTTTTTCCCAGCCAGCCATTTTGAAGTATGAAAGCTTATGGTGTGGATGCAAAACTAGTTGACAGGGAATGAGAAGGACTCATGAACAGAATATGGACCACATACCCATAGCAATGCGGTACACCTCTGATGAATCTGTAAGGGAATAATAATGGTTCAGTGTCTTCTTCCCAAGTTCAAGAGAGGCTTTGATGGCTGGGGAAAGTGTTCGATCATGAGCATGCACTGTGAGCTTGTCATTAATGAAGTCCATGGCTGGGATAACTGTGGTGAGGCTGAGCGTTGACCGTGAAAAGAATAATGTCACATCCTTCAAGACCTGTGTATGACTTGACTCAGCATTCCACGGATTGACACAGATTGGATCGATTCAATCCAAAATCATTCACCTTGAGGATGTCACACAACTGGGTGGCGATTGCCCATTCCCTCTCGGTCAATTCATAGTCCTGCAGGTCATTCTGCCTGTCTGCTGTCAAGATATTGATTGCTTTGCGATACTCAAGTGCAAATTCCAACATGTCATAGGTCGAATTCCAGCGTGTTGTCACATCATGAGGAATAATTCAATTTGTCATCTTGAGCTCATCCAGCAGTTGTTGCCATGATGGCAGGATGATTGTTGAAGAGTTTATGACCTTGAAAGCAATTTTTTGAAGCTGAAAGCGTGTTAGTATGCTACTCCCTACATGCCACTGTTATCTTACCTTCATTAGAACAAGCTTCACCAGTCGAATGTCTTCCTCAACACGTTCACGTTCGGCTGGTGACAACAACATCATCTCATTGATCCAGCCATCAATATCATCATTGCTTTCATCTGGTCTCAGTATGTCCTCCTCTGTGTCTGTTTCATTGCTGATGCAATACTGTTTCATCGCTTCCTCAGCCTGTTCGTCTTCAAGGTCAACGTTGCCTGCTAGGCTATGTAACTCTTGTTCTGCTTTGTCAAGATGATCATCGTCTCGCCTTTTCTGTATGTCAAACTGTCTTATCACAGATTTTGCGACGAGATTGACAATATGTAAAAAACAGCGTGTGTGGCCAAACTCGGAGAAGTTTGGCAGGAGTCTTGCAAGCTCAGCTATCATGACATCGTTACACAACGCATTATCGCAAGTAATACTCAGAATCTATTCGGAGATGAGTGATTTGTTGCCTAGAAATCACTTACACTCACTTTATCTGTGATTCTGAATTCCTCTAGAACATCTTGAAATGCGATTGCCAAGTTGCGTCCAGAGTGAGACTATGAAGGCTTGTTAGCCATCAAGCATTTCAATCTCCAGGTGCATAAATACTTTTGTGACTTCAACAACATCTAGGACCATGCTAAGTGGCTTGCCATTCTGTTCCAGGTGAACCGTAAGGGCAACGAATGCCATGTGATTGGGTGAGGTCCATGCATCTGTCGCAAAGTTCAGCTGGCCGTCATATTCCTTAAATTTGGTAAGCCCTCTTTTCCAGCCCATCAAAAGCATCTACTTACCTGTAGTAACTTAGAAATCCTCTGGTGTGTGCGTGTGAAGACCATTTGAATGTCACGGGAAACCATTGAAGGCGAAGGTATGTACAACTCTGGCCACCCTGTTTTCATCAATGAACGAAAGGCATGGTCGTTGACAATCTCAAATGGCTGGGCATTTTCAGAAACCCAACGGACGAACTTGGCTCTGCAAGTGGTGTATCGATGAGTCATTATTTGCCATCACGAGGGGGAACACAAACCTAGCTTCAGTCTTTGTGTGTTGCTGGTGTGAGTAAGTGACTTTTGTTTTTGAAAGTCTCTTAAAGACTGCTGTAATTGATCCATTTTTTGAGGTAGTGTTGCTGTGGCTCAGCTCAGAGCCGGCTAATGAGCCAAGCTGAGCCGGTTTTAGCTGAGCTGAGCCATTATTTGGCTAATCTCTCCAAATTTGGCTGAGCCAGCTAGAAGCCTGGCTTGAGCGCACTCGAGCCATGGCTTGGATGCCCAAATTAGGAGTACGATAGGGTCAGGGTCAGGTAGGCTGAGGCCACCCCAGCGCCTCCCACCCTCCATGTGTTGTTCTCTCATCTGGCCCCCGTCTGACCGTCCTGTGCATCCATGGCAGGTTCTGCATCTGCCACCTCGCAACGGGTGACATGCTGTGCAGGCAGGTCGTGAAGAAGACTCTGCTTGGCATTCAGTTGAGGTGGAAAGTTGCCAGCTCGTCTCTGATGATATCATGGTAGACATGCCTCGGGACTGGCTCAGGAACAAGGTGTGCAGGAACAGGTGCATGTATCTCTCACCCTACCCCACTCTCTGGTCAGTCTTCCTCTCCTGCGCTCGGCTCGTGCTAGCTTTGTACACGACAGCATCCCGCGCACAGTTCCACAGGCTGGGAAGCTCGCCACAATGGTACCTCGTGCAAATTGGCGCTTCACTCGGTCGTCGGACATGTCATCTTCGATCCCCTCCTCATCCTGTGCATTGCTGGGCGTCTCATCCACCTTGCCAGTGGATGCATACCACAGGGGATTCAGGTTTGTCCATGTGCGTCCCTCCTCCTGCCACCATCCAACATTGCTGACACACACGTTTGCGTTTGCCAACGTTGAGGCACTTACGACACGTCTTGGCGTCTTCTACTCCACACGCAGATGGCCCCGGTCCTCACTACTACAAAATGAAGCGACTTTGGCACCCCATCGATGTTGTGGCAAGCAAGATTGGAATGATAGCCAAGGTCCGCAGCACACACACGAGCGCTAGATTCCCCAAATAGGATCACAGAAAGAAGGAAGGTAAAGAGGGTAAATTACAGGGCCGCGTTTGACATAGGGTCACAATGACGAAGCTGAGGATGTACGACGATTTGACGCACGATCAGATGTTCTACTCTGACCGTTGAGGCCCACGTTCACACTACCGTACCCACTCACTTGTATTTTGTCGCTGCCTTATCGCATTTGCTTTACAGTATACAATGTTTCAGATGATTTAGGGGGATGACAAGTACCATGCCCAGGTCACATGGTAAACGTGCAGATCAGATCAGAGGTGTTCCAAGATCAAAGAAGCAGACAGCTAAGTTTGAATGCATTGATGCTAGATGATGAGCAGCCAGTGTCTCTCCGTCGCGGTCACTGTCCTGCCCTATCTTTGCACTCGGGCTTGCTCGCTCGCTCTCGCTCTCCGCCCCTCCCTTGCCCTCACCCTCTCGCTCTCACCCTCTCTCGCTCTCGTCCTCTCTCACTCTCGCCCTCTCGCCCTCGCCCCTCTCGCCCTCACCCCTCTCGCTCTTGCCCTCTCGCTCTCGCCCTCGCCCCTCTCGCCCTCACCCCTCTTGCTCTCACCCCTCTCACTCTCGCCCCTCTCGCCCTCGCCCCTCTTGCCCTCGCCCCTCTCGCTCTCGCCCCTCTCGCTCTCGCCCCTCTCGCTCTCGCCCCTCTCACTCTCGCTCTCGCCCTCTCTCGCTCGCTCCCCTCTCGCTCTCCTGAGGGAAATCATGAAGACTGTCCATCCTCACCCCCTTGACACTATTCATCCTTCTCAGATGTCTACCTCACCAACTACAGAGGTCCAAACTCAGCATCGTTCCCAACAACATTTACATGATCTATCTCGCGAACCTTCCCCGCAGAACGCGTCCTAGGTCCTCAGTCTGCCACTAACGCCCCCTCTCGCCCCCTCGCCCCCTCGCCCTTCACCCTTCGCCA
>QLOS01011495.1:0-25923 GCA_003313725.1 Russula sp. MG48
TCCAACCGACCCTGCTGTTTCGCATTTAGCGACTTGGCCAACTTGTCTGCGCCTTTCCGAACGCGCTCCTCACTAATGCACCCATATTAGCATCGTCGGCACGTAATTAGTAAAGATAAAGTGAAGCTAACTTGAAACCTTTCTGCTTCACCAGAAAATCGACTAGTCCTTCGACATCTGGTGTCTCCCATTCCAACTGTGGCTCAACGGATTAGTAGCAGGCCACATAAATAGGGAAATAATTGACCTACTTCTATCTGGTCCGCAGGTGTCACGTCTGGTTGCTCAAAGATCTTCTTTGCCTCTTCCCATGGCCACTCTGCTGGGACTTGAACCCCTCCCTTTCTCTTTTTCCCGTCTTCCTTGTCTGCTGCAGCCTCCTCCTTTTCTGCCTGCCTATTCTCATCGTCAGCCAGGTATGAGAGTTGGTCAAGAAAGGTCCATACTTTTCACGCAAATGCTCCAAGACACCCTTGAGCCCACCATATTCACGTACAAGCTTCAACGCAGACTTGGGTCCAATGCCTTTGATCGGTTCGAGATAGTCACAACCAAGTAGGATGCACAAGTCAATAAATTGCGACATCTCCATTTCGAGTCCTTCCAAGGCAAGCTTTAGGTTGATTTCGCTGATTGGCTCTTTTTTTGCCTCTGAGAACGTGAGGTGGCGGTATAGGATTGGAGTATTGAACGTGAGCGTATCCATGTCTTCTGACCCTGCCGCATACACCTGTGCCCTGAACTGAGTCAATGGTCAACTCTCAGGAGTGATCAAGTACCTTCCCACCACGAGCGAGCTCCGCACATTGGGCCTCTGCTTCTGAAGGTGCCTTGGAAACGATCAGGGTTGAGGTGAACGAGTAAAAGGTTGGAACGTACTACTACGACTGGGATACCCATAAGCTTGAGGAGTCTGCGACATTCCTCGTTGTGCTCGCGAGTCACTTTTACTGTCCGTCGCGAGAAACGATCCACATCTTCCGCGGTGCCTACGACGGGTATGAGCAATCGCTACGATGCAAAATGCAGACGGGAGCCGACCAACCAGTCTCTTTTGCCTCTTCACCCTCTGCCTTCGCTTCTTCGCGCTTTTCAAACCGCTTTGCCAGCTATAAGTATCGCGCCGTCAGTCTCCTCGGGGTACGTGAGAGCGGCGAGAGGAACACACGTACCACACCAGCCTTGAGCTCCGGTGGCTTGCCATCAAAAACGTATGCAGGTTTGATGCCATTCTCGACGATTCGAATGGTGCGATAGAAAAATCCCATCAGATGACTGGAATGACACGCGCCGACGTCAGAGCAAGCGTAGGGATGGACAACAAAAAAAGTGAGAACGCGAACACACCTTGTCGTCTCGCCAGCGTCGTTCGTCAGCATTTCCCCGTCCTGTTGGCGCACGGCGATGAGGAATTGGTATATGGACATGGACGCGTCGATTGCGACTTTGCGACCGAAGAGGTTCTTGATGTCGTGCTCCTGTGTATCAGGTTTCGCGTCATGTCAAGGAACCTTGAATGTTGTGTGGGGGCAGCGTACACGAATAGCCCTTGGGGCATGCTCAGAGATCAGTGCCGTGAGGCCCTTAATACCCATGGTGGTAACTTGTTCAGGTAAGAACGCAGAGGCGAGGAGGGTAAACCGCCAATGCGTCATTAACTGTACCCACGTGACCATCCACGGTCGTGTCCTTACACGTGACCTCTATATGGCGTTGCTCGCATCACCAGTTCCAGGGATCTCTTCGGACGCATATAGTATGTTCCTATATCTTTCAGACATCGCTGTGCGACTTTACTGGAGCACGGTACAGATGTGAATGCACGCCGGGATCATGGCACCATCGCACAAAGCATATCCCAGCCAGAGGAGTTGGCGTATTCAAAATTTCAAAGTCTTCGGTGCACTGTGCCAATGTAATTACAAAGAACAAGGGCAAGACTGGATTGTGGAACTACTGCTGGAACAGGGCGTCCAGTGAACGCAAAATACAAGACCCGCACGTGTTCTGAGCTGGTACATAGGAATAGAAGGGAGCGAGAGAGATAAATAAGAGACACATGATGGCAAAGGACATGAGGACGCTTTCTCATCGATGAGGGCGGCAACTACTGAGCGTAAAACGTAACTTGCGCGCCGAGGTGTTCAGGAACTACAGTACTTGTTTGATCCCACTGCACAGAACATAGGGCTTTTACAATATATACAGGAAATGAAATCCTGTACTCTTTTGTGCGTGCTCATTCCGTAATGGGTAGACGGTAGGCAAAGTGAAGGAGCGTTCGGGATGGGCAAGCGCAACTTGAGCCTGGAAAGATTGGATAAACGGAGAAGGGTAAGTATAGGATAGAGGAAGCGTCACGCATCCTCGCCGTCCAGCGACTACAGTACCTGGACTGTTGGACCGCACGCCACGCCTTTGGCACGAAATGTGCACACAGCACGCGCCTGCCCTGCGCGTCCTGATCTCGATCATCACGGGCGGGATGTTCTACTGTTTGAACATCGTATTGTCGTCGAACTGGACACTACAGCCCCTATTCGCGATCTTGAACAGAATGATCCAGAGCAGCGGGATGTTCAACAGCGCATGTTGCTTCGAACCCTTCAACGGACAACAGAGATGTCTAGCATGCGTCATCGCGAGCCATCTTCCATGCAGAGATGGGCGTAATTCGGGCCAAACGTATACATACCTTACCTGCGTAGGACCCTGCGAACCAGGCCTCTTGGACGTCTGTCTCAAACACTCACTTCATCTAGTGGCGGTTCGGATCAAGGTGGGTACGTGGGGATGCCGGATTCGCGTGGGTTCTTCAAGTTTCCAAACGTTTTACCGATGTGTTCGCATCTTTACCTAGGGCCGAGTCCGCTGCGAAATTGGGCTGAGCCGTGGTTGGACAACGACGCAAACCTGTGCAGAACTGCGAGTCCTTAGTATGCATCAGGCGTGATCAGGATACTGGCAAAGTGCGCGTTGCCAATGTATTAGCGTGAGGAGCACTGCAGTCATAATGTCCGAGTCGGGCTGATCTGCAGCTTAACTCCTGGGAATAATAGGTCTCAAAAGGTCTACTATTTAAGCATGTAACTTGAACATGTCCTGCATCATCTCTACGTAGATCCGTTGCTAGACCTACTCAGTTTCGGGTACAGGTCCATTGATGTAGGGGGCTCTCACTACAGACCTTACCTGGGCCCGGGCCACCGTGACAGAGGTTACCACGCAACCGTTCTGTACCGTCTGAAAATTTTGAGGCGATACACGCTCCCTTGCATCTCGCAGATGCAAGGTAGGTAAAACGCATAACAACACGTGGAGAGTGAACCTTGTCCGCCGATTGGCGCGTACGCCATGGTCATGCTAAAGCCAGCTCGATGACCGATGTCTCCGAGTCGTCCGTGTCTCCGAGTCGGGGCACTGCGTGCGTGAACAGAGGGCGGGTCATAGTGAGCTCTTTGGTTCGCGGGTCCACCCGCGCAACGCTAGCCATCGATTACAAGGTCCTACACAATTGCAATTTTGAGCCTGAACGCAAGGCGTTTCCGCCCCTTCGCTGTAACACCCTCCCCGCTTCCTCGACGGGCTGGACAGGCCGTCTGTCCAGCGTGGTGCTCATTTCGGCACAATGGATCGTGCACGTGCTGCATGGAAGCACGAGGTGTGCCGGCCCTGTCTCTTCACCCCTTCATGCACGCCGGGCCAAGAGCCAAGTTTCTAGTGTGCATCGGCTAGTTGGTTTCACATACGCAAATCGGTCTTTTTCCTGCTGAAATGCCTTGATGTCCTCGTCCGCGACCTTGGACGGCGATACCACTTGTTCTTCACGGGCTCGTCTCGGTACGATGGCTAACCCGCTGCATCTGTTGTGCGAGGCGACGACGGTACCTGAGTTTAGGGTGCTGCTTCTTGAGAGCTCCTCTCAGCGTACAAGGGAGATGCGACAGATTGCACCCCGCGGGCAACTTACCCACGTTTCCAGCTAGGGATGCGCCAGTAAGGATTAGGGTTCAGCCTGGGAAAGAAGCATGTACTCGAGTAAGCTCGAGATGTCTTGGTAAGTGGCACACCTTATGGCAATCTTCTTCGGAATGCAACGCGTGGCTAGTAGTGTCGTAATAGCTGACCCAGACAAGGTACACGTGGGCGCTCTGATGGCCCTATCCCAATTCTCGCAACAATACCGTACTTTTAACTTCATACAGTACCCCAATATTCGGGGTGCTCTTTTGCAGCCTTCACATGTTTCTTGCAAATTTTGTGTATTCAATGGAGGTGGGGAGGAAATCCTTCCTAGTAACGTAGCCGTTGCCACGACTCAATTGATTCGTGCCCGATGGCCCTGGCTCCACTTAAACATTGAAACGCTTTTACTGTACGGCCAATTCTTCCCTCGACACCGGGAGGTTCGTAATCGCATACTCAGCATATCACAGTGGCGGCCAAGATGACACGTCCGAGTCCAACTCGGATTCCCATTTCCATTCCTGCCTCCGCAACGAAACTTAACTTGACACAGTGCAACCCTGCAAAATTTCGCCGCCACGTGTATACGAGGGAGGGGGAGGATCGTAATTCGATGGGAAGGACCGCGCCACATGGCTTGTCGATTCTCACCGGCGCACGGAATGATTACGTGGTCGTGCCACCATCTTCCCATCGTGAAGACACGAAAGCACCTCACTGTGAGTACATACAGTCAGTCGTGATAACCACTGAACAACGAAAACGCCAAAAAAATCAGGTTTATCGCAAAGTCGCACATCTTTCTCCTCGTACACGTATTATCACGAGCTAGTTAAGAAGTAGCATCTCCTCGAAGCCTCAACGTGAGAACTTCAAAGTTCTCCGGGCCCCGCGTTAGTCTCGCGATTTGGATCACTTTACGGCGGGCGTGTCAGTCAACCGAAGTGTCACAGTCGCAACGTCGGATTTGATATCTGGGCCACTGATCAGAAGTATGGATGGATGCTCGTTACGGTGATAGCTTTACTGTTCACTCGCCGGAAACATTACGGGGTTTCCCGTCAATCAAGGAGCAGGCCCCCCGGCCCGCGAGGGGCCGCCATGGTGTGCCTACACGCCACCTCTGAAGCGTAGGGCGCCCCATCATTGGTGTTCCACAGGGATTTCCGATAGAGTATTCTGTTGGACTTGAAAACTGAGCGGTGATCCCTGTGAAGTTATGAAATCAAAGGGAAACGTTCGGGTCCGGTTAGACAGTAGCAGTAAAAGTTCCCGGACCTCTATCAGTTATCAGTTGATCCAGGTTCATGATTGAGAATCGATGGCAACGCGGCGTCCCTCGGTCAGGCATAATTTGTCACTCGGTTGGTATAACAAAGTATGGTAAAAACACAAAGTGGCGAGAAAAGGCCCGAAAATGAAGAAAGTAGCAGATATCTACAAGTAACTTAGATCTGCCCGCTTTTTTTTACACCCGAAACAATGGTTATGTAGAAATTATCTACTGTAGAACCCTAGAACAAACGCGAAGAACCAAAGAGTGTGAATGTATAGGTCTCCCTAGACGGCAAAATGTGTGGTATACTACATGAGAATCCAATGAACAAAGGGTCCGCCCGATGATGAGTATTACGGGTCAGTACAATACAGGTGATAATACAAGCCGCGTATCTCCGCGGGGCTAAAGAAAACTTAGCATTCTACCAGGCCTGCGCAAACTGGGGTATCTGCATGGTGGATTCGGTGAGCCGAGTTCGCGAATGGAGGTACCATAAAGTTGAATGAGCTACCTTGTCCGAATCCGAGGCAAAGGATACTTTTTGCTGTGGTACGTCGAGTTGACGCTGCGTCTCCCTTTGACGGTGCAGCGAGCGTGGGCGCGTGAAAGTGTTGGCAACCATGAGGAAAGTTGGTATGGTCGCTTCTTCGTGATCCGTCCCCCTCCCTTGGACGAAACGTCGTGTATTGAGACTAGAAAACAGATTGGAACTTGTACAATCCGTTCGCGAAGGAGATACTTACGTTGCGAGGCACGAGTTTGCGTAGACTGAGCCGTAAAAAAGTCAGCTGTGGCCATCTACCTAGGCAGAGAAAAACCATACGTTTACTCAGACTGAAGTAGAAGGAGATAAAGATGAGATTAGACGGCATGAGATTGTACTAGAGAATTCTTAATCCTAGCAATGCGGAAATTCTAGGAGTGCAGCCTACCGACACCAGTACTGCAGCACTGAAAACACTGTCAAGATAACACTGTCAGAAACGTTCGCTCCAAACAGTTGGAAGGTTATTTACCTTGTTATCAGACCAGTGTTGACCGAATAGATGATGAGGCGATTGATCAACGTGTCAGACCTGCCAAGTTTACTTGTTTACTTCAAGTAGGTGTGTGGCGGGTCTACACGCATACCTTTTGTACCCTGTCCTCATTTTGTGAAGGAAATACGAGAGTGATGCGGCCGTGATTACATCTGTCGCGACGCCGAGGGACAAGGCAATGGAGCCAAGCGTCTATGAATTCCTATTAACTCAAGCTGGATCAAGAATGTCCAGAATAGGGTACCTTGATCTGGTCTGCCTGGACCAAACGAAGAGAGAAGCTAACAAATAGTTGCGTCTTAGTCATTGAGGCAGGCCTGTCCAAAGGAAAGCGTATTTACGATCTTATTGTATACACTGTACACAGAATCAATCAGATTAAGACTTCATATAGAGATAACGAATGCTCATACCAATGGCGGTAGCTTCAGACAGAGGCGTGGTAAGTCAAGGCGACAGTGGTTGCACCACAAATTGACCACATACCAAACTGAGCAAGCGTCATGCCCATCTACGCAAGGAATGTCAACAAAAGTCTCCGGAGAAGAGCAAGAACAAGACCCACGATCAACCCAGTGACCAAGTAATTCCCTTTCGAAACTGGAAAACTTGTTTGAGTAAATGCTCCCCCCGAACAAGCAACACAATTCTAACATTTCCAGACACGCATAGCGAAACACCTGAAGGACATATCAGTTAAGATTCAGGGGTGGGTGGGAGTGGGAGGTGAATACATTTTCACGATGGTCCCCACGAAAGACTGTGGACGAATACATTGTCAGATGTATGTGGGACACGGAGTGTGACTTAGAAGACTCACGCCTAATAGGGTTTGGAACTTTATTTTTCAGGACGATCAGGCCTGTCATCAAAATGGAACCATGTAAAAGTGCTCACACTAAGGGTCCTAGGAAACAAAGTCAAAGTCAGCGCGAAAGTTAGTGACAGACCATGGGCGCCGATCACTTACCATACTGGGGGATGGAGAAGAACTATGGCGCTCCCCAGGTTTCTGCGCAAGGGGCGGAATTACAAACAAATCGGAAAGTGCCCGGGGCTCGGAGGACTCACTCGACGATGTAGAACCAGGCGATGTGTCCGACGAAAGCTTGGTGGACCGCCTCGAGAGTCCTGACCACAGTGAGTACTAAACGGCAGTGAGAGCGCGCCGGGGTGGCGTACCATAGTGCGGCGACCTACGCGCGCTCGACTGTTAGCCAACCCCATATAGTGAGCAGGATCCGGATGCACACACCAAGAGTTTATACGATATGTGATCATTTGGGTATCGCTGATAGTATGTCCAGACTTGGATGCAAAGCATGCCGAAAATGCTGTGACGCGTGGGGTGAGAAGATAAGCTGTGGACACGAAATGCTACGACGAACAGACTCGAGGATCCCCATCCTATGATCGTGGCTCCGATGGTATTGCCGATTGAAATGCCTACAGCACTCCCTAAATCCATGGCAGAAAGAGAATCGGGGGTTCAGAACAGGAGAGGTAGCGACCGGAAGAGCTCCTAGGATGCACCTAGGATGTGGAGAGACAAGGCAGAAATGGAGTGTTGTTATACACGAAGACCTGGGATTGAAATACGTTCATCTTGTTCCCTTTCCATCCGGAGTGTGGATAAAGGGCATTCCGGTGCAGTGCACATGGAAAGGGCGCCTCCCCCTTGATCTCAGAATCTAGACGGCTTCTCGTGCGGACAAATTTTAATCTCGACAAATGCAGTACCAATCAGATCTCCGATCATGGTAGAGCGCTAATAGGGCCTACTATATATATCGTATGCGGACTGAATTGCTTTGTAAGCTATACGGCATTCATACGAAAATACACACCTAGCCATCAGTTGTGCCTACTACACTCACACTTCGTGAAATTGTGATAACGAGCGTCCCGGAAATGTCGTTTCAGAGGGTTTCCATGACAGCCGAGGACTGCCGGTGTTGCACAAGGGTGGACAAAGCCAAGGCGACGACGGGTGAGGGTGGGAGATCAGTAAGGACACCATCACGTGCTAGGAACGAGCCAACCGCGCCACGAGAGACGTGGGCTGGCGCAAGCACGGCACGGCCTCTTCCCCTTGCGTGATGACTGGCGAAGGCAGTGACAGCTGGATGTAATAATTGATGCGCAAACTCGCGCACCGCAAGGGCAAGCACTGCCGACGATGCGAGCAACACATATTCTTCGGAAATTTGGGAGAAATCCAGCCGGGGGGTGTTGCCGCTGTGCACGCTTGGGGTAATGACAGTACTAGTGCTATCGGGGCGCAGGACCCCGTCACCAGAAATGGAAGTCCTGGGCGACTCTGGGAAACAACTCAATTTCAGTGCGACGATAATGCCACGGACGGCCAATGTTAGACTTGGGTCGGTTGCTGCCAAAACTTCTCGGATAGACCAATGGAAAGTCCTTTTCTGTGCTGGGAGATGGTGGACGGGGCCATTCGGGTGGTCATGTGAATTTGCGCAAGCGTGGGGACCCACATCCAAAAGTGGTAAGCGCGACATCGGAGAAAAGGGACAAGCAGACCGGCTCGGTCCTTCCCGTGAGGCCTTCGTTGCGGTCGCGGGATGTTGCGATAAGCCGAAACCACAGGCTGCGCAGAACGTATCTATTGCTGATGGTGAGATTCGTTCAGATGTCCGCTTTCTCGAGGGCACGTTGACCGGCACGGATTGCGACATAGCATTATAATGAGAAAATCCTGTGTCCGCTAGCCAGGAAAAAACGTCGCCGGTACTGAGCCGAGGATAATCGTCTCTCGGCGCCTGCTCCACCCGAATTTCTTCATAAGCCTCACGGAGGACACGTGCCCGACCCCACTAAGTTAAGACTATGTTCAGAGGCTGTGACTGCTGAGAATTGTCACTCACCTCAATAGCTTTTCGCCGACCAGGAACAAGCGCACGAAATTGCGCCCGAGAGGACACTAGCCTGTATGGGAGTTCGGCTGTCGCACCACCCTTTGCGTCTGGCATGAAAATTTCAGCGTTTAGCGACATTAATAGAATGCATTTTCCAAACCTCGTAATGTCAACGGAAACTTCGGAACAAGTGACCTAAGAAGGACAACATATCCTATAAAAAGAAGAAAACAAAAAAAAAAAGAGCAGATAAGCGCCGATCACCAACAGGTGGCGCAAAGACATACCGGGAATCGCAGGCCCCGGTTCTACTTGGTTGTGTCGAGACTCGCTATACAAAAACAAAGGATCGGGGCCTTTGGTAGAGTTAGCAGCAGGGCGAAACACGGTGTTGCGATCCAATTCGACATCCAGAACTTGTTCATCACCAAGCACTGGCGCTCCCGCACGGAGCATGTCGAGCTACGTTTATCAGTGATACATTGATTATCATGTAACGTAAACGACGCGTACTTCAACCCAGTGGTCGACTTCCAGCGGGGGATTTAGTGAACCGCTCGTCCACTCCAGCCGAAGTCGCGCGAGGAACGGGTGCGCAGTAGTTCCGCTCACGAAGAATGATGGGCCTGACACTTCCAAAGGCGCATGGAATGTCAAGGTAGAAGAATCACTTGGAGACGAGTACGTGACGGTTGCACGCTCTAGAATGGAACTGAGCGGTAAGCTCTGCGGTCTTAGTTCAGCGCCCGTAGAAGCCACATGGGGTCACTATACGGACGTATGTAGGTGCCTCAATAGACAACCACCACCTATGTGTGTGCTCGACTGCAGTAGCCGAACGTCGATCTGTGGAATGGAGGTTGGCCGGGATAACCATGTGCCACGGTGACACCCACCAATGGGAATCCACAAACTACGGTCAGATACGGTTACACGGGCAACAATGTGGAAGCGGGTGCCTTGAGTCGCAGGGGTCACGTTGGGGGCAAACTGGGGTAATAGTCCTTCGACAGGAACCGCAACATCTAACGCGGGGCGGGCACGACTTCGATGGTTAAGGGGCTTCTTCCATCGTCGCTGACTTATTACATCCAGGCCACTGTCAATATCCACAGGAGTATTCTCGTCATACGCCGCGATGCCGCGGCGCTTTGGTGTGCGCCCGAGGAACGGTGCAAGATCAGGCGTATCGGCATGGTGGCCGAGGGTCCGAGAGAGGTGCGTACTGGTAAGGGCAGATAAGGGCACTGAAGTCTGTGGCGTGTCTCGCTCCGCAACATGAGTTTCTTCTTGGCTGTCGCTTCGTTGTGCTATCGTGGCATCATTTGCCGCTGTGATCTCCAAAGGGCTACCAGCGCTGCCGACCGCGATCTCAAACAGCCTTCGTAAGCTTGGCAAGCTGAAATTTCTGAGCTCGCTCCCGTTCTCGATGACCCATGCCTCTTCTTCAGCCGGTACTTGGACCGCGCAGCCGCGGATGCACTCATCATGACTGCCAAACTCACGCCCGTGTTGTATGCGGCAGTGATTTAAGAGACTCTGAACCCGCGGGAAGTCCCCTCGTTGGCAGTCAGGACACAGGAGGCGCGCGATCGCATTGGTGGAGGAATCACGAAGGTAAAGAAGTTTAGGGGTAGGAAGGATGGCAGATGGCGACCGCCTGAGGCGGGTGTGACGGGTGTGGGGACGAGCGTAAGGGTTCGTAGACAGGGTCGCAGGCGGCGCCGGAGTGACATCGAGAGTAGGGCGAGTGGGAAAGCGGGCTTCCCGCGATAAGATAGGAAGCAATGGCGCTTCTGCAATGTTGAGGGCATCCTGAGCGGCGAGTTGAAAGGGGATAGTATGGGATGTATTAACTGTAGTTCCGGAACCTATAGCGCGACAAAGATGACGGGCGGTGTCTCACCGCTGGAAGATGAACGTACTCTGCTTCTCAGTCACAGCGCTCAAGGATGATTGTAGATACATTGCCCAGGCAATACGTGACTCAACCGTCTCTTGCAGTTTTTGTCCCATCCGAATCTCCAGGTCGAGCTCGTCGAGGACGAGCCGTCGTGCTACCTCGTAGTCTTGATGTTCTGTAGCGGTGTCTTCTTCCTCCATCGCACCCTGGGAGCATATATCAAGTGTACGTTCCTTTCTCTTTGGCATAGCCTAAAATCTTGGAGAGCAACTCGACTCGAAAATTGAGGATTGAAGCCAAACGTAAACGCCGCGGTTTTCTTTTTTTTGGCGGTTCTTGTTGCGTTGCTGGCTCAACCGGTCCGGTGCTGCTGCAAACTTTTTCTCCTTCGAATTCGGTTCCGTGACTGGTTGAAAAAATCAACAAAATTTACGATCCAAGAGAATGTCTAATTACGGCTGAGAGACAATGAAGAAGGAACTGAAACTGAAGGCGAGTCACCGATACGTATTAGGCTCCGTGATTGCGAAAGATGTCCGGGCCGGGCATAAACCCGCTGAAAACCCACCCACGTATCGTATCGGCTGCTTTCCTCTTCCGGGCCGGGCGCATCTTTGTATTTAGTTGTAGCTGCGCCTTACAAACCCAGAAATTCTCTCTCTCACCGTGACCGCGGTCGCGACAAGCTCCGAGTCACTCAGTCCCACGAACTTCATGAGAAAGGTGAGTATCCTCTTCTCAGTTCCTTCCTCAGACAGTCTGCACTGTCTCGTCGATGATTCCAAAATATCTGATTTTAATGAGTATGACCTGCGTTGAGACCGCAGGAGAAGACGTCACTTCTTTTTATTGAGGCTTCTCTCATTGCCAACATGTACTCTCGATTATGACCACGCATTCACTACATTCTTGCAGGTTACAGTGACATCACCGCCGAGAGACTATCTCATATTTCTTTGCTCCATCACAGTGGGCTGAGTAAGGTCCTTTGATTGATATGTCTCCCTGGTATGCTAATACTAGTGACCAATTGGGTCGAGCCTAACTGCGGTCTTGTCTTAATATCCCCACTGGTTGAACCCACAAGCATGGAATTTGATGCACTGCTCCGCGCCGAGGGGAGCTGGGATCTATACCTCCGTTGGCACCCGTCAACGTTGATCAGCTTCGTGTCGGATATGTTGGCTTACCGCGATCTAGGTGGCCAGATCAATGGAATCGATGGTTATTACATTGCATGTATCGCACAACTCCCTGGTCTATGTATGTTAACAAATTACATGCCAAGGGGACCTTGCCGTCATTATTTTGCTATCGTAGAGCACCATGATTCCGTAAATACCTCCCATCAATGTAGCTCAGGTCGTGATGCAGGTCCAACTTCGCGCTCAGATGCAGGTACCTGGATTGGTTGACAATCAAAGTTTAGTTCGTTGATTAACGTCTACATTCGGGAACAAGAAGCTCGCCCAAGATGGGGGTGCAGAAATACGTCGAGAATCCGAGGCAAGCATTGAATTTCAGGGTCGTTTAGCAGGCGGAGCCTGAGAAAGGTGGCGAGTGCATCGTGGGACACGGACACGCAGACGACCTGACTGACGCTCTGATAACGTCAGCATTTGTGTTCGGGTTAACCCGAACAAAACTAAACTTCACACTCAACAACTCGTGGTTCTTCCTCGAAGTCATATGAGTCTTTGAGAGGGCACTGAGAGAGAATGGCTGCCGTTGAGAAGTCACATGGCTCCACGCGAGACACTTTGGCGAACTCTAGCATGCCACGCACTTGTCGCGACAAGATGGTTACGGTTCATAACTGCCGTGATCCACAGCGGAATGGGTCATGGCTTCCGACTCGGGCGATCCTCGTCATCGTGTCTGTTGTATTCAGCTGTATTCTTGTCCTCCCTCGATGTTGTGCTCCCGCTTTATGCCCACAGTCTTTCGCGTGGTCCCAACTTTTGAAAGCTGTGTCTTGTGTCCCTTCAGACGCAACAAGCCACGAGTTGTCACCTCCCGGATACACCACTGCGTTCTCTTCTAATGGTCGTACTAAGCAAGTACAGTGGGACAACTACACTCTCATCTTGCAAGGACAGCGCGTCCTAATATAGTGAGCTTGTGATCTTGTTCCCGTAGTTGGTACCTTACGATTCTAGCAGCTCTGGCGAATTTCACACTTTCCGCCTCCCCGTACCTTCCCTCTGGTTGGATATCCTCCAGAAGATTAAGGCAGCAGGACTCAACGCAGTTTCAGTGTACACCCACTGGGGCCTTTTGAACCCTGCACCTGGGATCGTTGACTTTGGTTCTTTTCGTGCTCTTCAACCCCTTTTCGATGCAGCTCTTGCCGCGGGGGTGTGGATAGTCCTCCGTCCGGGGCCATACATAAATGCGGAAACAACTGCGGGGGGAATAGCACATTGGGTAACCAGCCAAACTGAAGGCACCCTACGGACGAACGCCACAGATTTCAATGCAACATGGCAAGATTATATCCAGGGCATTATCGCACAGACAGCGCCTAATCAGATCACAGCGGGCGGGCCCGTTATCGGTAAGTTCCACGTTCTCTGATTGGGGGATGATGACGCCCACGCTCATCTCTTGTGAAGCGATCCAAATCGGTGTGTGCCGACTTCCCAACTATGGGATGCTGTATACAGATACCAATTCCCTCAGATAATGAGTATTTCCAGAGTGGGTTTGGTAATGCACAATATTTCGCTGAGCTCGAGGCGGCCTACCATAATTCTCCCGTCGTTGTCCCGCTCACATATAATGACCCTGGTGAAGGAAGGAATTTTATTAATGGCACGGTGCGGTCAACTGGTGTCTCCGTTATGCAATCGCGTTTCTTACAAGTTTACCCAGGGCGCAGTGGATATATACGGGTAATTACCACACACTTGGGCCGCATGCCGTGACTCAGCTGATGGTTATAAGTTAGTCTGGACTCATACCCACAGGGATTTGATTGCTCTCACTCGGATTCATGGAATCCTGTCGTGACAAATTACTATGAGTACCACGAAGGTTTGATGTCTTTTTTGGATCGAAGATGATGGCGTTGGACACCTGAATCCGTAGAGACCAACCCGGGCCAACCATTCTACTTCCCTGAGGTACGACAGGTAGGCACACAGGTCTCTCCACACTAACGTATGTCGTTCAGTTTCAAGGCGGCTCCTATGATGCATGGGGGCCAACGGCTCCCGGCTATGGTTCCTGTAGAGAGATGACGGGTCCGAATTTCCAATCGGTCTTTTTTCGCCAGTTATGGGCTTCTAATGCCAAATTGATGAATTTTTATATGTTCTACGGGTAGGTGTGGGTCCTCATCAGCGGGTTCCTTTCTTGATTTCACGTATCTGTTCTCACAGAGGCACTTCTTGGGGCGGCCTCCCGTTCCCAGGGGTCTACAGTAACGTCGATTTAAAATTGATCAGGGTACCTGCTGATGCCTCGGTACAGCCTCTTATGACTACGGCGCAGCTGTTGAAGAGTCGCGCATGATTACAACCAAGTTCACAGAGCTCAAAGCCCAGGGTCTATTTTTGAGGAGTTCGCCAGAGTTTATAAAGACAGACGTGATAGGGCATAGCACATCAGGCTTAGGCAAAATTACCAACCCCAGTGCCTTCGCAACGTTGTTGCAGAACCTGGACACGGGTACCGGCTTCTGGATTGTGCGCCAAACAAACTCATCATCTACGTATGCTCACTACGTTCTACCCCGTGCTGCCCGGGGGCTGATGTAATGACTTGCAGAGCACTGACAGCCTTCAATTTGACTGTGCAAACAAGTGCAGGCACCGTCTCCATCCCGCAGACAGTGCCTAACATCACACTTCGCGGCCGACAGTCCAAGGTGATAGTGACGGATTACCACTACGGCTCGTCTGGTTTTATTCTCTGGTCTACCGCGCCGATCTTTTTCGCCGGCCACATTGGCACCCGTGATGTGCTGTATATCACTGCCGACTGCGGTGAACCTGGCGAGCTTGCACTCTCTCATTCAGCGAGGGTCGACCTCAGTTTTCCAGAGGGTGTCATCGCAGGCGGCCCGTTCCCTGTAGTTGACACAAGCACCTCATTAGTGTTGGTTTCTACCTCGCTCACTGCGGGCACATTTTTTGGGCCGGTGCTCAGTGGGACTGGCCCGCACGCAAGCTTCTGGCAAATAGGCACCAACTCCACTGTGCTGGTCGGTGGGCCACACTTAGTAAGGAATGCCTCCCTCGGAGAAGATGGAACGCTCGCACTGTATGGTGACTTGAACGCAAGCGTCACTCTCCAAGTTATTGGTCCGCCTCAGATGACAGCGGTAACTTGGAATGGCAAGGCCGTCGCGAAGAACACCACCGCGACGAACAGTCTCTCCCGCTTTCCGGGGACGTTCGTAGGACATCTTACATTTTCAAGTACGGAAATCACCGTCCCAGCTCTTACGGATTGGAAGTTCTGCGACAGCCTGCCGGAGATCCAGGCGACTTTTGATGACTCCAACTGGGTGGTAGCTAACCATACGACGACAAATATCCCATTCAAGCCCTACTATGGAGACGGGAGGGTCTTATATGGATGTGACTATGGATTGTATGTGGAATCCGACCTAAGTCGTGGGTGAGTCGCTGATTCGTGATTTCAGCTGCGAGAATATTGTACTTTGGCGGGGGCACTTCAACGCAACAGGTCAAGAGACCTCGGTCAACCTTTCTATCAACGGTGGCGAAGGTATTTCCCCATCGTCTTGCCATTTTCCAGCACCCACATGATACTCGACAGCCTTCGCTGCTAGCGTCTGGCTGAATTCGCATTTCCTAGGTACTTCATATGGCAAGTGCGTGTAGTTCATGAGCTCGGTCAAGGGATGACCTTCTGCTGATATCAGAGTGATAGCTCGACGAACAATCGTCATGTTCTGGAAGAGACCGACGATCAATTTACCTTCCCGACTGGCTCTCTGATACCCGGAGCAGACAACGTTGTCACCATCGTCCAGGTAAGTGCTCACACTTGGCCAGAGATGTGCCATTTGAGCCGTGTTATCCTGCAGGACAATATGGGCCTAAACCAGACGGATGGCAGTAAGGCCCTTTCTCTGTGTCCTCCCTCTATTGCCGCTGAGCTTGTAAAAAAGGCATGACCAATGCCTCTAAGTCTCCGCGCGGCGTGCGCGGCTTCAAACTCAACAGTGGCGCGTTCGGCACTTGGAAAGTTCAAGGCAAGATTGGCGGGTACACAGGGTGCGCATCGCATCCTTGCCTGTCCGACACGCTCCCTCACCTTTCCTTTCCGTAGTTTCCCTGACCGCACGCGCGGTGTGCTGAACGAAGGCGGACTCTTCGGCGAGCGCGCGGGATGGCACCTCCCTGGGTTCGACACAAGCAATTGGGCGGCACGGGATTTCTCGGTCGGCTTGCCCAAAGGCGCTGCAGGGGTCGGGTTCTTCGTAACGACCTTTCCTCTGAAAATACCTGCTGGCTTCGATGTGATGCTGTCATTCACTTTCGATGAGAGTACGCAACCGTATCGTGCGTTCCTATTCGTCAATGGGTGGATGATGGGCAAGCGCGTTGGGAATCTCGGGTACGCCATCTACGTCTGAGGAACTAGGGAGCGCTGATGATCACGTTCGTGTATGTAGACCTCAATTCAAGTTTCCCGTACATCAGGGTATCTTAGACTACAACGGAACCAAGTTCGTTTCGTCCTTCACTTGATGTTCAAAGGATTAATTTGCTGATTCTTGATATAGTACCGTTGCAGTTGCTCTCTGGGCGATGGAAGCTGTTCCGATCGCACCAGCACTTGCATTGACTGTCGATGCTGTGCTGCAAGGAGGCGTTGGTCCCATTATCTCCGACAATCCATCTTGGAGCCCGGAGGGAAGAGCGCTTTGAGGATGAAGCTACTCATAAGGACACGTATCGTGTAGTACATGAGATATCCACGATAGCGCGTAGATACGGAGATGAAATGAGCACCGACTATCCTATCACTTCTTCGTATTCCGCCTAGCGACGCTCCGCTCGCTGCGCACCCGACTCTTTTTCTGAGGGGCGGCAGCGCCTGTGTTTTTGTGCTCCGCCGTATTTTTGCGCACACGCATACGATCCTTCTTCTGCTCTGGCACCCGTAGCGTATTGCGTGCTTTTTTCTTTGCGAGGCGCCGTGCGACGCGTTCTGCGTCGACCGCCTTAGCGGCCTTGCGCTCAGCCTTGGACAAGTGCGCCAGCTGTGCGCCCAAATCCGGGTTGCCCTTCGGTAATACGGCTGTCGGCGTGGGCTTTGTTGACGGCCGCGCACTTCGTGAGGGAGCTATCGTCGAGGGGGTGGCAGCGGCGCGAGGATTACTGGGCCTGGGCGTCTTGGGTGAGCGAGGCAAGGTTTTACAACGATCCACACGCAGCTTGCGTTTTGCGAACTTGAGCTTGGCTGGCTCTAGGGCGAGTATCTCGTCGACACATTCACGGTCCTGTCTCGGCGGATCCAATCAGGTCATTTTCTGTGTAACCGTGAGCGAGAGGATTACCCACCGCAAATTGGACATAGGCGAAGCCTTTGCCCAGCTGCGTGCTCTTGTCGCGGACAATTCGCACACGCGTCACCCACGTCTTCTGTTTGGTCTCCTGTGCATTGGGATCACTCGTGCTTTCCTCGTCCGAGTCGGCGTCGCCCGTGACAGCGCTGCGAGGTCCACGCTCTGCGCTGACGACGCCTTCGAAAAATGCGCGTAGATCTTCCTCACGGCTCGCGAAATCCAGACTCCCAACGAATACCGTGCGTTTCGGATCACCCACACCGCCTCCGATGGTGTCCGCCCGCAGAGTACGACCCATGTATAGCGTATTGTCAAGCGCGGCAGCCGCATCTCTTGCAGCCTCCTCAGGAGCAAGCTCCGCGCCATACGCAAAGACAACATAGACCGCGACGGCGTCTGCTTCGGCGTGCAGCTCGTGATTTATGAACGCTATCTTCTTCTTGTCATGGGAACTTAACCGCGGCTGTGACGCGGAAGCATCGTCGCCCTTCGCTGCGCGCCATTCCGCCGTGCGTTCGAGGTTGTGTACGCGTGGCTCAGGTGCAGTAGATATCGGCTTTTGGAACGCGACGGAACGGATGCGCGTGGACTCTATCTTGGCTCCGGGGACGTGAGAAAGTATATGTCGCTTGAGATACTTCAGGGCCGACTGACTATCCGTGAGTCAAGTGGAGCCAAGACGAGAAGTGAGCCCGAGTATACCTTGCTCTTCGCGACTTCGACAGGTATGTTCCCGAGGAACATTGTGCGCGCGTCACGCTGCTCCTTCGTCTCGTCCGGGGGAACATGATCATGTGCCTTTCTCGACGATGTCTTTCCGTGTCGGTCCCTCTTCATTTTAGTTTCGTGAATAAGGCGAGATGCGTCTGCCTCGCTTTCAGAAGTGTCAGTCCGCTGCTCCTCGCTCTTCGAGAAGCTCTTCGCAGCCTGCTTTCTAGGGCGGGCTTTACGCTCGTAAGCCTCCTCCAACCCCGCATCGGCCTCCTCATCGTCACTTTCCTCCTGGGACTTCTCCAATTCGGGCTTCTTATTTGAAACCTCATGGCTTTCCTTGGCTTTTCTTGAGTCCACCGTCAATATGTCAGTTGTTGACCCTGTCCGGAGGGAAAATTGCTCCTTGGCTTCTGTGGATTTCTTCCGCTTGACCTGAGCGGGTAAAGCATCTTTTGCTGTGCCTCTTCTTCGCTTACTCCCGGCCTTGCTCGGAGCAAGATCTGGATTCACCGGGAGAGTTGATACCTACAGACAAGACGCTGTCTTAATCATCGTGGTAGGTTAGAGCCTGCAGGAGACGCACCGAGGAGCGAAAAAGAGCATCCAGATCCCCGTCAATTTTCACATCCCCCCTCGGGCAATCACTCCCGAGTAAGAAGGAAGACAGGCTCATCATGCATAAAATTCTGCACCGATTTGAAGTTGAGAGTTGGCATCGACGACGGACAAGGCGGACCGCAAGGGTTAGCATCCATTCCATATTTGTCAATGTATTGTCTTGGGAGAACTTTGATACATAGGGGCGCTTGGCACAGTGGTAGCGCGCACGCTTTGCATGCGTGAGGTCGAGGGTTCAAACCCCTCAGCGTCCATTGTTTTGTTTTTCCACTTCTTGAAACGCAATCGTCATTCATGCACAAACACAAAAAGCCACGTCTCTCGGGGTTAACGATAGACACCACGATTACTTTCATACCCTTTTAATAGTAGTTGATGTCATGGCATGGACATGTGCACATAGTCGTGTTAGTCCTAGCACGCGACGGTGGACGATCAGTGTTCTATGCATCAATCAGCCCTCGACTCATGGTATGACGTCGAGAACAAGATATATTAGAACGGCGGGGCGACACAAGGCTGCAAGCCATGCCAGAGAGCATCCTTCCAGGACGAAAAGCTAATGGTTGAACAGACGGATTGTTTTCAGACGCCACGGACTCGCCAAAGCAAGTGACGACGGGGTATTGTGAACGCGTCGACAAACTCCAAGACACTGATGAGGGATGGTAAAGGGGCAGTGGACCGAGAGCAACATTATACATGCTGTATGGACGCTTCATTGGTTCGATAAACTCACATCGCGTCTTTATCATTAGGTTTCCTGAAATGTTACTATAAATGAAAGAAGACCAGCTTGCCAATGCGTTGTTCCTCTTAAATTGAGAAGTGAGGACTTAAGTTACCACAAATTGGGCTGGAATCCATGAAACCTCCGCACCATTAGTGCTGAACATTCTCTCATCGCGTCACTAGTAGGAATTGGGGACGAGAAGGAGGAAGATAAGCAAGCTCCGTGGAATACTCCCGTCGTGTCATTGACATAATGCGGGAAGCTGCTCCGTATTACCGATCTTCGCGAGCGAGTTGGCCTGTCCCGGGCCGATACCAAAATGTATCCTGCCAGTGATCTTCGGAAGACCAGGTTAGAAAATCGACATTCGGGTCATGTCGCCATCACTGGGAGTTCGACCTTCTACAACCAACTCTTCAGTGAGATGGGCAGCCGGATAAGGTCCCTGCTAGGCCTTGCTACCCCATCGAAGTTGACTAACGTCACCTTCTCTCATATCGCAACATTCACGTCCCGGAGAGAACGGCTTTGTCACTCGATCGATGATAGATCAGCCTCTTCTACTGATCGATGTGTGTGGCGGTGAGAATGGCAACCGAGAAAGAGGTCTCATCGCATTCAATGAGCTCGTCTAGACTTCAGTTTGCTCTCTTGAAGTTGTCAGTGGTCATCTTAAGAGTGGTCATTACCCTAAGCTCTTGGTTCTCGTGACTTCCCCAATCCCGTGACTTCAGAGCCGGATCTAATGAGCCGGATCTATTGCTGACTAATACGGAGAATCTTGTGACCGCCCGCGTGGTTTCTTCTGGCCCTGGAACCAAAACCAACACCCTAAACCCATTGATGAAAACGGTGCGTTTTTTGGCACTACACCTCATTGTCTGCAGTGCGTCTAGATGACGGTATCCTGTCCTCGTGTCGTCCGTCGGGTCCAGACTGCGGGTGCGCGAATGGCCTAATTCAATCCCTATCGTTGCATAAGTAATAACGTATATGGACATGTGTACGGACAGGCGCTTGATAACCATCTATCTCGTCCTGTAAGTGGTTGGTGTCCGCTCAGGGCTGGCATGTGTATGCCACGCCACGCAACAGCTATAAGGGTTGTGTGACGGTCCTCGTGTATCTGGTTTCCCTCCATGTCCGTATATGACCCATACATCGGTCGGTTCAGGACCCCTTCGGTCTGGTCCTACTCAAACTATTCCTACTCCCCCTTCAGTCAACCATTCAGTACCTACGCGGACGATTATTACTACCCCGCAGGCTCCCGAGGGCTGTCAACAAGCTATGTCTCGGAGAGGGTATACTACAGCCTCAATGGCAAGCTGATTAGGTCGTACAAAATCCGAAGTTACAAGGTATGTCCTCCCTGCTAGCAGTGTCAATTTATCAGTGGCTGAACCAGTGTCTAGAGGGCGCAGAGACATGTCCTAGACCTATTTCCAGACGTTCTGCAAGGCGTCGCCTCTTCCCGCATCCAATTCTATGTGACGCGTGCCGGGTATTCCCAGGGACAATACGTCGGCTTCAAATCGTACATATCAAAACACGCATGGTTGACGGAAATTGACAGTTTGGCGGAGCATGAGACGTTGTGTATTGAGGTTCGACCAAGCATTTCGGTGACAGAGTCCATATCTAGCTTCTTCAACCGCGGACGGTTCTTCTAAGTTACTAGGAATTTCTTCGTAGTTTGGCGCTGGTATTGCGTCAGTATCTGTATATGTACTCGAGATGTTGTATTCCGGGGAACATTAGGCTGTGAGTGGTGAGCCAGGCTACTCATACATACTACTAGTACAAACACTGCGAATCGATGCCATGGCACTACCCCGTTACGAGTCTCGCTTCGCTCAAACCTTATGGGCTACGAAGTAAGATCCATGATGTCATCGTTCTTGCCATATAGCATAGCTGAACCACCGTCACGGTTGTCTCGCCTTGCATGCCCGAGCAACGATGTACGTTGAACGCTTGCAATTTCCCTGCCAAAAGTCAAATGCTCCACCGTACCACAGTTTTTCCTTTCCTACCCATTCCCGTCAGGTTGATGTTTGATGCCGTGGTTACTATTAATAAATCACAGGAATTTGCGCATCGCACCCTCGTCCGAGTCTCGGACTGCTTCTTACTCACACAGACATCGGCTTGGCCAGTAAGCGGGTGATGTGACACACGTGAGTTATGAACGTTTCCCTTCCACATAGATGAACATGAGGGTGAACCGAGTTTATTACAACCTTGGCGATCGCTATCAACTCCAAAGCTGGAGCCCCTCGGATCGATCATTGTCGTTCAAGATGCGGCCAGGGTCGATCCCTGGCTCTTCGGCCAAAGCGAAGTCATAGTCTACCCGGGCCCGGCGGCGGCTCGAAAAAAGCCATAAACTGATGAGCACGAAATCCCAGATGCTATTAGGGTCTGTTGGCTCTCACCAGGCTGCGACAACACCAAGTGATCTCATGTGCGCTTTGAAAGCCTCAGAGATCAGTGGGGAAGAAATCCAAGAGCCACGGCATGCCATTCCGACGAATGGGTAGTCAAGCCGGTCTGCAGGTGCGACTCGGATAGCATATTGGACGGATATTTCGCTGATATTGGTTGATAACATAGGCGACAGGGGATGCTTGGCGGTAGTATAAAGAGACTGTATCCACTGGTCCGATCTCTAGCCCCTGCTCGCCCCTTCGTTCGTTCACTAGGTACCGGTTACCGCCCATCGCGTTTGATCTACGCCGCTCTCCTGTTCATACCACAACAATCTTCACGACCATCCACGATCGATTAACCCCAAACCAGCAATGCGTGCTTCGGGTGTTGTCGCTATTGTTTGCCTCGCCACCCAGGTTGCTCCGTCTTGCGCAGCTCCCATCCGGTCAGTATATTCTTCTTTTTTTTTGATCCGTCCTCGATGATTGACTGTACCATTCAGCACTAGAAAACTTGTGTACCAAAAACCTAACATAGCAACGCTGGCCTTAGCCACCGCTTTTCAGTACGGCTTCAACGTCATGAGTGGCGTTGCAACGACTGGAGTGTGGAAAGGCATTAGTTCTGCGTAGGTGGATTCTACCCCTCGTATAATGGTTTCATTTGCTTATCACATCCTCTAACAGGTCAGGGAGTGGGAACGGGAACGGGAACAATGGAACACATACGCGCGAAGTACTGGAGCTCTTTGATACGCGAATCAACGAGGAGCTCGCCGCCCGCGCGTACACGCGGGAGCTGTTATCGAGGGTTCCTAAGTCAGGCGTTCTTGATGATTTGAACTGATGGAGATTTGAGGCTGGTTTCCCTCGCATTCTTCACAGGGTCCGCGGCTGTAGGTGTTATAGCCATCAGATTACGAACGGCAGCAACTGCTCAATACATTCTTTACGACCTGGTGCGCTAGAGGTTGATACGCCTTATGTGCAGCGGGCCGAATGTATCACTCATTATCGGGTGTGACTGCACTCCATGAGGTCAGTGGCACCCCTGCCATATTAACGGACATCCTTATTCCGCTCACGGTTAGTTGAAGCCCGGAAGAGACTGCTTGCTGGGAAATGGCAAGGCAAGCTGGGGCCCGTTGGTGAAAAAAAACTGATGCCTGGAGCGCGCTCACTTCGTTCTCACGTAGAACCGGTCCATCAGCCTCACTCTCACGCGTGCCCATGTGATAGTCAAGGGCTTGATACACGTACGGTAGATGACAACATGCTGAGTGAGCGGGAAGTTCAGTCATGTCATCGAGCCGCGGCTCGGTTCTAAGATGACTCGATATGTACACGTGTATCCCGAGTGTATAACACTGCCAGTGTTCTAGCGTTGGTACCGCACTAGTGTCGCACATGTGCCTTGTGTTTGTGTAACTTAACAGTAGTACGGGGTGTAAGTAACGGAGAATGCCGTAACTGTGAACTCGGCTTAACCGATAACCGGCGGCGGCGGTGCCATCATCATCATCATCATTGACACTGGCATCGACACGACAGACACTAACTCATAAGTTACTACCATTAAGTACACATGTCAGATTCACCTCCACCGGAGAGGCCAAAGCCCGGCTCACTTCGCGACCGTATCGCCGCATTCGAACACAAGCCCGCCCCGTCCCCTACTGCTCCTCCCGCTCCCCGCCCCAAGCCCGGCAATCTCTCCCAATGGAAGCCCCATGCACCCTCCCCACCTGATCCTCAACTCCCGGCCAATCGAGCTGATAGTAGCATGTCTGCGAGTGATGCAAAGGAAAGCATCACGAAAGCCGGATCACTCAAGGAGCGCATGGCTCTGCTGCAAGGTCTCGGGGCGTTCGGGGGAGGCCAAGCAGCTGCTCCGCCCCCGAGGCCAGCAGAGAAGCCGAGGTGGAAGCCGCCCCCCCAGGTTGCTCTCGCTCCCCCTGTAACTGCCGACGATGGCGAGGATGACAGTGTGTCTACTGGGGGGGTTGACAACAAACCCGCTATCTCGCCCCTCAAATTGCCCAGCGACGATATAGCAGCCATCCTTTCAAAGCCGCCGCCGCCGCCGCACGCCCAAGAGGATTCCTCTGAAATTGAGGGCGAGAAGCCTACGAGAGCGGAGGAGGAAGTCGACCCGGAAGAGGAGGAGAGGCAGCGTCGTGCAACGATTGCTGCGCGCATGGCTCGCCTTGGCGGTACGAGAGTTGGGATGGGTCCGCCCATCTTTGGCCGTAAACCAGAGATCAAGCCCAAGCCGGCTATGCCCGCACCTGAGGCGACGAGCGAGGAACCTCCGGCAGCCGACGTTCCAGTGGCCGAGCAGGTACTCACAGCTGAGAGAGACGTCGAGCATGCACAAGCTGAGGCTGATGTTGTGGTGAATGGTGCGCATATATGCACATATTCCTCACTGTTTGCTTGCTCACTGCACGTCTCTCGTAGTGCCGCTCCCTACGTCGCCCCCCATCAATGAGACTGCGACTGGAGCGCTTTCTCCCCAATCTCAGAATGCAGGTTCAGGTACGTCCTTCCTCTCCGCGCAACTTTCGGACACTGATGCCCGGGGTTGTAGAATACTTCCCTCAGCAATCCTCTCCATCAGTAAGCCCCAACGTCCCTCCGCGCGCGATGCCTGTCCCACAGGGCCCACGTCGCGCCCCTCCTCCGCGCAAGAAGGCTGCGTCGAAACCGACGCCTCCTGCTGAGACCGAAGTGGCCACACCGTTTCTCGAGAAGGACACACCCATATACGACAATCCTGATGTTATCTCAGAGAGCCAATCTGCATCCGTTCCCGCGTTGGGTCATGTCGAACCGGAAGTCGGGGCTGCCGACGCAAATGCAGACGGTTCTCTATCTGAACCCGCGGATGAGAATACTGCTTCGCTTCCCGGACCCGTATCACCGTCTTCAGACCCCCGCCCCGAGTCTCCCGATACGCCCGAGGTAGACTTGAAGCCTAGGCAAGACCTCCCACCTCCCGACGACACGATTGATACGGTTGTCGCTTCGTCCCCGGATGTCCCTGGGGTCGTGCCGGAGGGATCAGAGGTCGAAGAAGTACTGGCGCCCGAACCCGGGGAGGACGAGACAGCCGAAGCTGCAGCGGAGGAGGAAGACGAAGGCGAGGACGACGAGACTGCTCACCGGCGACGTATCGCAGAGCGCGTCGCAAAGACGGGTGGGTTCAATCCGTTTGGCGGACAGCCCATGCACTCCCCACCCGGCGCCATTCCCATTGAGGATGCAGGGGCTGCACTCGGGAGTCAGCATGCCCCGATGGACGCGCCAGCTGTCCCGTATTCGGTCTTTCAGCAGGGTGGTGGTGCAAACGCAGCGGATGAAGATGAGGACGATGAGGACGACGGTAAATATTGATTATTGTTTTCGAGTCCCTGGTTGTTTCCCCACTACCCCGTTCTATCTGGGAGTGTATGTTACAGAACATTGATGAAGTACCTCTGTTTGTTTCGTAGAATCTAATCCCCGGGCGCAAGCCCCATCGCAACACGCCCTTGAAGCCGAACCTTTGCAACCATCGCAGGATACGATCGACGACAATGACGCAGATGCACGTGTTACACATGAGGTGGAAGTGGAACAATTCACACAAGCTGCGGAATCCAGACAACTCCTCGACAAGGATGACGACAGTGAAAAGTACACGGCGCCTGAGGCTTCTAGCCCACCTAGTACCGTACATAGCCAGTACGCCACAAATGACTTTGGGGCCGCGCAGGTGCATGCTGAGGGCGAACCCCTTGCACCTGCATTATCCGCGGACGACTTTAGCG